>BMAO01018348.1:0-52374 GCA_019973975.1 Trichonephila clavata | reverse complement strand
TTATGATATTTAGCGTTACTTCGATTAGAATACATGTATAAAATTTTTTTAAGAATTTTATAACAGTAAACAATTATTTAGATGTAATGTTTTGACCAAAAATTTTAACATAGAATTACCTTTTTTCAAAACGTTCTCCTTTTATGGAAAATGCTTGGTGAAATTGTCGAATCGGACACTGGTCTGCCAAATTTTGAAAAACCGCTAACTTGGAGCGTTTTTGCTTGTTGCGTTTGGGAGTAGCAACCCTATCAGAACACGATCCGATTTTGCGTATAATATACCTCAGACATCTGCACAGGCCTGAACTTTTTTTTTTAAATATATAACTTAGAAGTAGGTTTATACATATTTTGATACAACAGAAAGGAGAAATTTTAAGAAAAAAAAATCCGATAATTATTTTATTTGGTAGTAATTCTGAAAATAATGTGAATTTTATAAAAATCCTAGTTCAGGTCCTGTGGAGAAATCTTTGCTGTATATAAGCAAAATATTATTATTTTAGAAGCATTTTTCATGAAGGAGAAAGTTTTGAAAATTAACTCTAAGTTCATTTTTTGCCAAAATATTGCATTAAAATAATATTTTATTAGAATAATATTCTTAAAACAATTTTATACTTGTATCAGAATCAAAGTGACACTAAATATAATGAAAATTATCTATTTATACGATTTTTTTTTAAAATCGCGGTTTCGATCGTATACCTTAAATAAGATTTATTTCCTCCTTCATCCATTTCTCAAAGTACAAATATCATTAGAAAATAATGTAGTCTGTTGCTCGACATAGGATATGAAAAGATGTGTTATTTTCAATATTTTAAGCAAGAAGACTTAAAAATATTTTAACCAGGGAGCAGGTACGCACTCGATACAAACGTTAATGATCGCGCGAGGTGACTGAGTCACCCCAATCCTTTTTTTATAATTATTTTTATTGTGCACGAAAAAAATCGTAATTCCAATTGAAAAATTAAAAGAAAGTATACTTACCTAAGGACTTTTCAATTTTTCTTTGATTATTTGAGAAAAAAAATCCATATGTGCGTGACTTTAATAAAGGACAAAACGGTGCCGGTTAAAGCTCATTTCGGACCCCCCCACGGGGCATGCCCCATGGTTTGAGAAACACTGATATACTGCATCTAATTTTATTGGTAACATTTAATAATAATTTTTTTAGAATCCAAGAACAGAATAATAAGAAAATTAGAATAAGCAAACAGAAATTTGATTTGTTCCTGACACACTATTTATAATTATTATTACGTCTAATTTATAATTATTTTAACTTTTTATGATTATTTATTTTAACTAATAATGAACAGTGAAAAGTGAATCTATTTTATTATTGAATTCCTTTTTTAATGACACACACTTTGCTAGAAAAAAATATTCTTGAAGAAAAGTGTATTGGTGAAATCTCAAAATTGTCTAAAGACAGAGTTGGGTTATGAAGAGTCTTTATGCCTTACTCAGCTATTGTCATTGTCAAACGACGAGCCAAAACAAAAATAAAAGGTTTACAAAAATTAATTTTTTTTTTCTAAATTACCTTTTAGAATCGTACTTATTGTCCACATGGAGGTTCATCATAAAATCCATTCTCATTAATGTGGTTTTGGCCAAATTATAATAAAATTTTTAACTTGTCTAATAACAATAAATTAATTTTTTTATGAATGTTGTAATTCACATATATTTTTACATAGCTATAGTTCAGTGGATCTCAAACAGTAACTTAAAGTGCATGAGAAACTTTTCTAGTGAGATTTGAACAACAACAACAAAAAACACAATAAAATTTAACCCACTCCATGTTAATTAATTAATTCATTTTAATTCATTTTTAATGAAATGCTTCACATGAAAAAAGGTGGCAGAAGTAGCCTAGAAATCGTGGCCACGAACATGCAGCCATTGTGACATGAGTTCGAGTCCTTGTGCCTTTGAAAACCTAATGTGTAGAATGGTTGGTGCCTGTTAAATCTCTCAAGGTTCAAATTCCTTCCACTGGCGTGTTGTGGAAGTTAGGAGAGGGGGTGCCAGCTCAGGTGTCGTCCTCGTCTCTTGGCCATAATTCAAAATTACGAGGTCCATTGCCAAAAGTCTTCGAGTATATAATTTAAAAGGGCGACGTTAATATTCACTCACTCACTCACTCATTGTGCACATTTTTAATACAAATAGATAATAATTTTTTTTAAAGTCACTTCCTACTTCGTTAGAAAAACGTACTGGTGCCATCTTTTGCAGCCAGTTGTTGTTACTTCGACAGGAATAAAGCAGAATAAATAAAAAAATAAATAATAAATAAAACTTAATTAATGAATTAATATTTGAAAAAAACTGTATTAAGATCAACTGTCATCCACTGCAAGTAGAAAAATAATGAATCTGAATAGATGAATAGAAAGTATTTTATTGGCGATTGAGGATTTGATATATATATATAAATATATACACTGCTGGCCACGGTAAATGCAACACCTTGGAGGAAGCATGCAAATAACATAAAATTTACAACATGTGTCAGCGGAGGTGAGATATGCAAATGATTAGAATTTCAGCGCACACACACATCACGCACGCATGTTGCGCCACCTCAAAGCGCTATTTAAGGCTTGGAGATTTCGACGATTTCAAGTTCGGCAATTGTGTTTTTCTTGTGGTTTTTTCAAAAAACGACCACTTATGTCCCGTAGAAAACAGCGATCAGCTTTTGATCAAGTATCCGAGTTTGACAGAGAAAGAATAGTGGCCTACCGAGATTGTGGATTATCTTTCAGGGAAATCGGTAGTCGTGTTGGACGAAACCAAATAACTGTAATGCGGATATGTGACCGTTGGATGCAGGAGGGTACGACGAACCGGATTGGTCGATTGCATCCACCTCAGTGCACCACTTCACGTGAGGACAGGCAAATTGTGCGCATGGCAGTGACGGATCGCTCAGTCATATCACGAACCATAGTACAGCACATTGAGTCTGTGACGCATCATTCAGTGTCTGCGCGTACCATTCGACGCCGTTTAGAGCAGACTGGTCTGTCCGCAAGACGTCCATTGCTTGGTCTACCCTTGACGCAGAACCACAGACGTCTCCACCGCCAATGGTGCGATGAAAGAAGGATGTGGGCTGCAGAATGGAATCAAGTTGCCTTTACTGACGAGTCACGCATCTGTCTAAAACACCACGATGTTAAGATTCGAGTCTGGAGACACCGTGGAGAGAGGATGCGGAACAGTGGAGTTATGCACCATCACACTGGTACTGCTACGGGTATTATGGCATGGGGTGGTATTGGATATCACTCTCGCACTCCTCTAGTACGCATTGCCGGCACTTTATACAGCCAGCGTTACATCTCCGAGGTGTTGGAGCCAGTTGTCCTTCCTTACCTTCAAGGCTTGTCCACAGCCATATTTCAAAAGGATAATGAATGACCACACGTGGCACGCATTGTCCAAGGGTTCTTCGTCAATCACCAGATTGAATTGTTTCCCTGGCCAGCTCGCTGTCCGGATCTTTCGCCAATAGAAAACGTGTGTCCATGGTTGCTCAACGATTGACCCAGATTACACCCCCAGTTGCCACACCAGATCAACTTTGGCAACGTGTGTAAGCTGCTTGGTCTGCTGTACCTCAAGAACGCATCCAAAGTCTCTGAATCAATGCCGAGGCGTGTGGAAGCGGTGATCTCCAGCAATGGCGGCTACTCTGGCTACTGATTCTGGCAGGAACCACACTTCGCAGAAGTCTATAAATTTAATTATTTGATATTTGGTCAACATGTTATCTACAAAATAAACTTTGTTGTGCTATCTCTTGTTTTTCTTGGTATTACATTTACGGTGGCCAGCAGTACATATATATATATAGGGAGAGAGTGAAGTAATAATAGGAATGGAAAAAGAAGATCGAAATGTGTGTGTAAAAGTTATACACCAGATATTGAAGATTAAAAAATAAAACCAGAATAAAAGATTTTAAAATAAGAAAAATATTAGCATTAAAATAAATTCCGAATGTACTGAAAAACTATTAATTTAAAAGAAATGACATACCTTACGAACCTTTTGCTTTTTTCTTATTGAACTGAATTATACACCAAATACAAGTTGATTTGAAGTTTTCATTTTCATTTGCACTAAAAATTTGTATTTCAGTTTAGAAAAGTTCGAATTTCCTTAACTTCGAAGTCCAGGTAAAGATCGCGGTTTCAAATGACTGGAATAAGAGAAAATGCGCGAATAATTATTCCGCGTATTCTTCAGGGTCAGAAGCATGTAGTTACTGGAAAGTTCCAGAAAAACCTTGGGAACGTCTTTGCAGAGCACAACCCCTTCCTATGTTTACAGAATTGTTCCCCCCCCCCACCCTTCCGGCATTTTCCCTCACTCCTGTATGGTTCCCCTTATCTCTTGTCAATTTAATATACCCCAGTGTTCGAAAGCCTTGCTTCAAACGAATGATTTCAAAAGATAAGAGCATCGCACGTGTCCATTCCAGGTTTCATCGTAAATAAAAGAGTGCACGTTACATAAAAATTATACCGAACACTTTCAAAAATGTAGCTCGAAATTACAGATACACGCTGTACGTCGAAGTCTACGGTAGTTATTTTGGTAATAAAAGAAATTTTTTCCACGGGAAGTACTTTTTAATATCTTAACACCAAGTGTGTCAAACTTGCGGACCACTACGAACAATTTTGTGGAACGGCCAATATATCGGCACATAATAATATATAATAACATAACAAACCGACGCCCCCCCCCCCAAATAAAAATAAGATGGGTAGAATTCACCAAACGTTTTCTTATTTTAATAACACTCTTTTTTTTTTTTGTTGATATTATTAAACAAAACGCGTACATTTATTTTGAATACACCACATTTAGGTAAATAAGGTATTTAAGCACAAATAATATCTAAAATATGTCAAAAGTTAGATTACGGACACTTGACAGATTTAAAATGTTGAAATAATTTTAAAAAATACAAACAAAATTCTCTAAGAAAAGCTCATTAAATGTTCAACTGTTAAGTAATTAACAGCAATTTGTTGTTGAACAAAAATGTGAAAATATAGATTATTAATAAGATGTCATGTTAAATAATTGACAGTGTTAGGCAGTAAAAACAACTGATTTACGTACATTTTATATATGGTTAAAGTACAATAATATGGGTCTCAGTTTAATTATAGTCTTGCACGGATTAGTGCACGTAATGGAAAATATTTGCTTTAGTAAAATGAGACGTTTATGCAGGGGCGTAGCTACGCCTTATCAACGACACGGGGCCCCCAAGCTACAGGGGCTCCAATACATGTAACTATAGTTCATTTACAGTGCTTCCATATATAAAAAAGGGCCCTGAAGGAATTTTGATAATGGGCCCTTTCAGAGCTATCCTACACCAGTGCGTGTTATTACTTGATTCATATTACACTTATTGATTGTGCAGTCTCCTGTTAGTTTTGAAAGTAAAAACTGCAAAATTTTTTTCTCTGGAAATAGGAAAGATAGTAGCAGGGGAGAAATGTCAAGTGTCAGGTCGTAAACGTTAAGTTCTTCGTGTTCTTTTATACATATTTATTGTAATGTATTATTCGAAATAAACCTACGTTTCTATAAATACTGATTTTTTTCCGCACCACCTAAAGTTAAACATTATTTGTTTGGCCCAAGTTAGCCTTTGAGTTTGACACCAGGATGTCTTAAGATTTCTTGAGGCCCAGAGCCCCGACGCAAAAGTAGGCCCCTCCTATGACCCTTAAGGTATGTGTCTACCTTTGGAGCACTTTTTTTGAAATATATAAATTTTCAACTAAATAAACTTTTTTTTTTATTTGTAATGGAGCATAGAACTAGGAATTCAAGTACAATTTCCACAAAATTAAAAATTTTTTCGATATATTGGGAATTTTGAGTGAAATTTTAGTGAAAAATTGCAGTTACGGTAAGGCTTGTATTGAAAATTCTAATTAATATATTCAAATAATATTTATGCAACACAAAAACATGATCATTATCTGTGCTTAGAGCTATAAAATGTGTGATACTTTTGAAAAGTTTTTGAAATATGGCATTTTTTTTATGCAAGAACTCAATTTTTTACAAAAAACGAATGTTGTTTTCTCACAAAAAGTGCAATAAAATACATAAATATATACACAGAGATTAGATTATAATCTAGACTGGAGATAAAACTAAATAAACCATTTTCTGAAAATTTCAATTCAATATCTTAAGGAGAAATCCTGTAGTGAACTTTACCATGAAGCAAAAAATTGAAAAACGTAGCTTCTCAGAAAATGCATTTAAAGATTTTAATATGGTATAAAAAATTTTCTACTAATTGTACATTTTTTAAACTCGCCATATTTATAGGTTAAGATCTCTTTAGCTTCATGTTTAACTAATTTGGAATTTTTTAAAAACTTTTACTGTTTTCTGGAGAGTTTTATAGACGATAACAATTGTCATTTTTAGTGAAATGTTGATGAAAAATTGCGTTTACAGAAAATTCTAATGAATGTATTCAAATAAAATTTATACAGTACGTGAACATCTTTATAAGTGTTAGGAATTAAAAGATTTGTAATGGTTTTGAAAGTTTCTTAATTATGCCAAATGTTTTGAAAAAGCACGATTTTTTAAAAAATTAATGATCCTCTTTCTAAAAAAGCAATAAAGTACATAAAAATATATACACATAGATAAGATTTTGATTCACAACACAGATATAACTAAATAAAACATGTTCTGAAAATTTCAATTCAATATCTTACAAATATTTTGAGTAGGGATGTACTTCCGGTTTTGTAAACTCCATTTCCGGTTTACCAATTATGCTATAACTTTGCTTCTAAGTATCGTAAAAATAAAACTAGAGTGTTTTTGGCATCTTAAATATATGGCTAAAAAATAAAAATATAAAACCAAGTTCGAAAAATTTCCCCAAAACGACGAATTTTGGGTAGTCACATACCTTAAGGACGGACGTAGAATAAGTTATGAAATAGTCGTAAGCAATAACCCGAAACAAATAAATGTGCATGACTTAAATTCGCACAAATCGTCTCGACCGACTGCGGCCTTTTTACTGAATGAGCTGTGATGGTGGTAGGCCTTGGCTTATACATGAACAACGGTCACCACATGTAGCCAGTTGACATTGTCTAAAATTCCCAGTTTTTCGGAAATCGGAAGAAACATTTGAGTGTGGAAATTATTCGAATCATGATCTTATTAAGGAAGAGACGAGGCCCCTTTTGTGGCTCAGGCCCTGGGGCCGGACCCAGTTGACCCATGAATTAAGACGTCCCTGTTTGACACCATTGTCTTACACAAATATGGCAAATACTGAGTATGACTATACATTAAAAGTTCACCAAAAAGTCTTATGTAAAAAGGTTTTTAAAATTATTTTGAAAAGTACCAAAATAGTGATACAATCCTTTAAGCGGTATCATTTCAATCTTTAAAATTAAACAAACCTTAAATCTCGTGAATTAGATTCTGTTTATATCCATACTTTTGCTCATCTAAAATGGCATGTAGGTTTAAAATTATACAACAAATACCATCTTTTAAAGTTTTCTAATGATGGGAACTGAGATGTAGAATTCACGTGGAAAAATTTAAATCGTTGAAGCCTCACTGCCACACTATTTTATAATCGTAAAAAGGAACTTTTTACTAAGACTATTGATAATATTTTACGACTTTTTTCTTTCACACGTCCTGGGCCCTCACAGCTCGGGGGCTCCGTATCATTGATACATCTGATACGGTGGTAGCTACGGTGAACATTGTTTAACACATTGAAATTTTTATATTGTATAATGTCTTAAAATGGCCCCGAAATAATATTTTTTTTTAAATAAATATTTATAATTCACAATTTATTAATATTGTCTACAAAAAGGGGTAATCTATTTCAAGTTTCGCCAAAAAAAAGTCAGAATATTCTTGGAAAATTTTTCGAATACAAGTAATTCTGGTAAATTTTGCAATTCACGATTGAAGAAAACTACAGTCAGACCGTTTAATTTAACGAATTTTTCTATTTCCCGAGTAAAATGGAAAAAAAAGCCTTTATTTAACGAATAATAAACCTCAAATTGATTTCTTTTCATATGGCATTCTTTTTTCACTACACAGAAAAGGTCTTTTCTTGTATGTAGAAAATTTCGACATGGTGTAGCCCATTATTAGACTTTACAGGTGTAAATTATTCAAGAGTGTAACCAACCATATGAGTTTTGAATAGCACAGGAAAGTCCTTTATCTCATTTCACTCAAAAATCAGAGGATATTTTAAGAGATTTTTACCATGTGCTTTCTTTCTTGAGGGAAGTGAGTTTTACTATACGTACGTTTTTGCAGAAAATTTTGTTTTTGAAAATTTGTGAAGTATTGTGTATTGTCAAAAACGAATGCGAAAATTTTTTTTATGCAAAAATTGATAATTAACATTAAAATTTCCAGAATTTCGATTACCCTCTAAACATCCACCGGCGTAGTCTCGACACCGTGATATAAAATATATAAAGTAATTATTTTAACTAAATAAATGCAGGATTACTGTTCAGTAAGATTTAGTTTTAAAACTTTAAATATTTTCCCTAATGGTGTTATGCATTGATATTTTAACCTTTGCAGACTTAGTACATTCCCCAGTAGCTGGTATCACTTTTTTACACGGCATCGTACAGGCGATACCAATTACCACAAGTAATTTTGACGCCCAGTTTCCTCTCCAGAGGGAGGCACCTGAGCTCTGACGGTACGAGCCTGTACAAGGATTTAATTTGGCCGAGAGCACCGAAGGCAAACATACACTCTGGGGATCTTTTACATGCCGTATAATCATACGACATGGCCGCTGTCGATTCTCTGCATCGTGAAAATCCACCGACTTGGGCCAGGGTCAAACCCGCAACCTTCGGTGTAAAAGGCCAGTGACAAACCAACCACGCCCCCAGCCTTCTCGAAAACCCAACTTTTAGGAATCAATGAGCATGAATGGAGGGGTGGAAGGGGGAAGTTAACTCTTTGCTTTTATTTTCGAAGATAACTGTGATAGTAGCTTTCATTTATCTGTTCTCCTAGAAGTTTGCGTTAAATCAGGATAATGTACTGGTTATTGTAATCACTTAAGATTTATTTAAATAACTGAACGTTTGGCTATAACAATTTATCTAATCTACACATGTCTAAACAAAATTTCAAGTGGATGAAGTATTTGAAGTACAGAAGGGGAGTTTCACGATAGTAAATATATAATAAATTTGACGACGAGATAATTTACTATCAAATCACGACACTCTTCACTGAAATAGTCCAGTTAATGTTTACAGTTATAGAGGGCTGTCTTCGCTTGGTGTTAAAGAAAAGGACCCGAATTTGGAATATCTTTTCAGAACATACCACATTTGGTAACGAAACATTAATATTGTATTTTGGCTTCACTAACCTATAGAGAGCAACATATTTTATTGTAGTGCTCATTTTATACGAGTCGACCTATTTTTTCTTTTATGCATAACATATACTTCATATTTTCTCTCCTATGCCGTAATGCTAAATGAGCTATCTCTTTACGTGCAGTGACATCTTGAAACGTCGTTAGGCCCTGGGCCTCTATACAAAAATGAGCCCCATCTGCGAGGTTTTAAATCATATAGTGTATAGTATAAGTTATGAAATACTCAGACAAACGGTAACCCGTAACAAATACAATCTCACAAACCTAGGCTCAAACCGGTTGCATGGCTACAGCGTGGCAACATTTCGTGGTCTGAGCGGACACTTTGAAATTCATCGTGGTTTGAGCGGACACACTTTTCCCCCCATCTTAGAACAGGTTCAACTACCAAATTACAAGGATAAATACATTTTTGCAAATCAAATTTAGTTATTTGTGTTACATTGTTAAGGTATTACAGTGCGAATACATTTTAAACATAGCGAAATGTAATAGAAATAAAAACTTTCAGATAAATATTTAAAAACTAATAGTAAGCAATAAGATTAATTAGTTTCATTAATGTTAGTAAAAATAAATACTAGAAGTAAAATACGCAAGATACAAGTAAATAAAGGAAAACCAAATACAATTAAATAAATGCTAAATAACCTTTATTATAAAGGCATAAATATCATTTACCTTTGTATTTAGTTCAACGTAGTCACAAAACTTTGACAGTGCCTAGACACAAAGATTTCAGGTATTTTTCTGAATTGTTTGATGTTTCGAATTCGTTTAGGATGTTTTCAATCCTTTCTTTCAATTTTGCATATGCTTTTACCTTTTTGTGTCTCTTCTTTTAGTATTTTAACTAATAAGTGTTTTTTAATTTGAAATCCAGAGAATTAGGCGACCCTGGAATAATACTTTCACATGTATGACGTCCGTTGTAGATAGCCATGATGTTTCTGCTTATTGTTATCAAACAGAAAAGCTCTGTGGGGAATGGATAAATGGAACGATATGAGGGAAAGACGGACAATTCCTGCGGGGGGAAACAGATGGGTAAATTATTGTCCATTCTTCTATTATGGAGGACATCAATCATTGACTGCATACTCCTCTTGTTAGCCCTGAACGTAAAAAGAAATTCCAGTGAAATGTGTGTGCATTTCTCAAGCGTTATAAATCGTGGTCCTAAAAATTCCTTTGCCGTATATGTGTTAGACTCGAGGAGTTTTGAAAATAAAACCAGCCTTTTCTATTGACGTTCCAGATAACGATTCTGCACATAAAACAGAATTTACCCTGGCAAAATTGCACGAAAATTGAGCCTATATTTTAAAGAAATGAAACGGAGTACTTCTCTGTTCATTCTAAGTTATAATTGTGTCGGTCGTTGATTAAATTCTCGATAAAAAAAATATGTATACATGATAAGCAAGGGGGTTGGAAAATTAACAATAAACTAAGGTATGCGTTTCGTATGACGAAATAGGTACATACAAAAATATTTTCTTGATAAATAAATATAAAATGAGACAGAAATTTGAAAAGGGAATGAGCTACTAATTGATTTTTTAAGAAATATATCGTAACAAATATTTTTCTAATTCTTTATATTACTTGAAGCCCTTAATAGAGCACTTATTTCTAACAAAGGCATATTAAAATATTTTTGGAATTAAGACTTTTTTTTAAGAAGACATATTTATTTTTTAGATAAAATTAATTTAATTTTTAACGCCATTTTTCTGGTGATACTTACCGTTACATTAAGAGCTTTTAAAGCAAAAAGATTTACAGTAAAATCCGGCATATAACGCGCATCTATATTTTTAAGCTGTAATTTTTAATCTCTCTCTCTCTCTTTAGGTATATTCACCGTACAATGAACACCCATTTTTTTACGAAGAAAACGGAAAGGTACACAGTCGATGCTCTTGTGTTTTGAAATCATATATTCAAGTAATTAATCAAAGCCGAAAGCATACTTATAGAACTATAATCCTTTAACTTCCTTGGGAATGTCATATCTTTTAAATAAATATTTCGATCTCAGTAGAAAGCGCAATTTTTTTATACTCTTTTTGTTTATTATTATTACTTTTAAAGCTCTAATATTCATCCCCGACGTATAATGTGCACCCTTAAATTTTGATCAATTTTTTGTGTTAAAAGTGTGCGTTATACGCCGGATTATTTGTAATTGTTTATTATTTTTAAATTTTATTTTTATAATTCAGTCGACTCTCGATAATTTGAAGTTGGAGAGACCAATGTAAAACTTCGAATTATCAAGAGGGTAGGAAAAAATTCCAAAATTCACGAAGATAAACTTTTTTCAAACACATTTAAATTTGAATCTATGTAAAGTAACTATTGCACATATGTATGAAATTATTTTAAAGTACTTTTAAAAAATACATATTATACAGTATAAATATTGTACAGAAGTTTAAGGTCCTGTATATAAAGAATACATACTGTACGTAATTATTATTATTGGGGGGGGGGGAATCTTTCATTCTTTTTTGTTTTGTGGCATTCAATCTATCTTTATCAGTAAATTTTTCCAGAATAAATGAGACTGGAAAACGTCTGCATCCACACTGTTTTAAAGGGAAAAGTTGTGTAGTTTGTTTAGAGACACTTTTAGCTCCTGTCAGAATTATCACAGTCAACTCCGATGGTCATCAAAGGGGCTACGTTGCAGGGGAGACAACGCCACACAAAACAAGTAAACTCCAACCTGTTTGCTACAGGACTCTACATCAGAGATTCCCAAACTTTTCTGTCTCATAGACCCTTTGCCATGTTTTTCGGTTTGGGGAGGACCCCTGCTTAATTAATATTGAAATTTAATTAATTAAATTAAAATTAATAAATAAATAAAACTGTTAAATAAACTAACTAAACAACAAACAAATTATTTTAATGGGAGGGATGAATCTCTAGCACTACAATATCAAATTTTTAACGTTTGGTATCAATCTTTTCTGGTTTAATTTTAAATCTCCTCTGTTTGTAGTGTCGTTTCTTTTTTTTTTTTTTTTTTTTTTGTCTTTTCGAGATAGAACCGCGCTGAAACTCCTTCACTCTAGGAAAATCAATGAAAAATTTCCTCATGATATTCCATAAGTCGGGACGAATAAGAGGTTTGACTTTTTAAAGCCAAAATTGCTGGTATCCGTTTCTAAACTTTAAGATTTTCATCAGTGCTTATTAGTTCCTATTGTAATGTGACATTTATTTTCAATATGACCATATGAATTCATTGCCTACTGTGGTATTGCCATAGTCACAAAGCATTCTCAAACCTGGTTTCAAAATCTGAACAAAAAGCATTTAAATATTAAACATAGGTTAAAACGTTGTGATATATTGTCTGTGACAAATTTAGGAAATTTGGGACCTCCAGTATTATACTTCTTTAGCTTAAATCAGGAGAGAAAAGCTGAAGTGACTCTTGTTTTAATAAAATTCATGCTGTCACCTTGTAAATGCAAATTAATCTCATTAAATTTAGTAAATAGGTAAAATCTGGTTTACACTTAATTATAAATTTTCTTTTAAAATTAAAGTCACGATCTAGTTTAATGAGAGCCAGTATCACATAGACCCCCACTTACACCTCGTGGACCCCCAAACTAATTTTAGGCTGACGTAAAGCCCTTGGAGGTCATCATAGACCCCTGGAGGTCTATATAGACCACTTTGGGAATCACTGCTCTAGATGATTGTGAATGTTTGAATTATTATTAGTTTTATAAGATCATTTCCAATTATCACGTGTTGTATTCTGGTCAACCCCAGATTTTACTTCGAAATATTAAGTGCTCCAAAATATATTTTTTTAGTTTGAAATATCAAGAGTTTTTTAGGGACTGAGCGTATATACTTCGAATTAACGAGAGGTTCGTATTATCGAAAGTTTGAATTAGCGAGAGTCGATTGTATATGTTTTTCAAAAACTACAAACCGGAAATAGAATTGCATTTTGTAGTTTTTTTTTTTGTTCATATAATTCAAACAGCTATACAGTAGAGTCCCGATAACCCGTCAGTCCGGATAACGCAGTCATACCTTTGCGTTATGTCCGATACAGAAATTATTGCTGCTGTCACAATTAATGAAAAATTTCCGGAAAAGGATGAAGACATTAATGTTGCAGAAACCGTTCAAACTCCTAAAAGATCACATAGCGAGAGACAAAAGGCTGTCTAAACCAGGGACGTCTTAAGGCATGGGCCAACTGGGCCCGGGTCCAGGGCCTCCACCACAATGGGGGCCTCGTCTCGTTCTCGACTCAGCTTTGATAAGGTAATGATTCGAATAATTTTAACGGTCAAATGTCTTTTTCCGGCTATATCGTTTAAAAAACTGAAAATTTCGACCGATATGTCAACTGGGTATATGTGATGACCGTCATCATCCATGTATAGGTTGAGCCGGTTTGCGCGATAGTAAATCATGCACATTTATTTGTTTTCAGGTTACTGGTTGTACAAGTATTTGGCAATGCATACAATGTACTGTTTGCTTTTAAGGATCATACGTGGTGCCTACATTTACTGTAAGGGCCCAATGTCTACTTTTGTGTAGGAGCACAGAGCCTATTTTCTGGTAGAATCTTATGGCCTAATTTTACGCAGTAGCCTAGGGCCTACATTTGTGTAGGGCTCCAGGGCCTGAATTTGCTTATGGGTTCAGGGCCTCAAGCAGTCTTAAGGCGTTCCTGGTCCAAGCCACTTTTCAGTATTTTGAACAGCAAGGTACGTCGGTAATTGACTCACTGTTCTGTTTAAGGTCTTCTTGATGAAGCAGCAAAACTGAGAGGGAAGTATGGAAAAAAACAGAACATAACGCATTTCTTTGAAAAGAAGAAGCCAATTTCCAGTAAAGACGGCTACTTAAGTTTCATTACAGACAGCTTTATTCCTCCGTAATGCATTTCTCTAAGGAGTGACTGTTCAGGTAAATTACTATACACAATACATACATGAACTTTAATATTCATGTAATAAGTGTGCTCTGTGTCTTCATAAAGTTCGTACCTTTCCTTTGTATTTGGATGGTATGTTTTCTCTTGTATTCTCAAGCACTAATCATGAGGAGTGCATCCTTTTCTGACGAAACACTGGTATTTAATTCCTTCTTAATGCCAATCTCGATGACCCGGCATTTTTACAAACTTTTCCACCCTTCGATCCGCAATAGGCTGACTTTTAGAGAATCTCTACTGTATCAATTTCATTGAACTTTTGGAAAAAATGGATCTATACATAACAGGAGATCGTAGCTTCGGCACAAATGTCATGTTCTTTATTGATGTGCCCAAGGAAAGCACAAATGACAACACCTGTATGTATTTTCTAAATTTGGAATATGATTACCAACTTTAATCCATCAGGCATTGTCTAGGACCATTTTTGTATTGTCCAGAAACTTACCGGTCGTCCTTTTCGTTTCCGAATTGAAAATTCTAAAAATAATTTGCGTGCAAGCCGAAGACGAAAGCCTATTTGGTCTAGAGATCCCATATCTCATCTGTATAACTTCTACAAAATAAAGCAATTCACAATTGCAAGATCGATGAAAAAGTTAAAGATTCGACGCCACCATTTCCATGAGCATCTTTAAGTTGCATATTGTTCTAACGTCCCAAAGTGACCAACACGCCTCCCATGTACACTAGCGTGCAAAAAAAAAAAAAAAAAAAAAAAAAAACAGCTTTTTTTTTTGTTGCTGTAACTACGATAAAACATCTGAGAGGCATGACTTTCAGAAATGAGAGACAGCATTTTGTACTTAAGCTGACAAAAGTATAGTAGTGCAAAAATGTATACAAAGCAAATTGTATGAAATAAAATAAAGTCTTTACTGAACTCATAGTACCGTTACGCATGATTGTCTGTCCAAGATGAAGAATAATAATCAGAATTTACTAAGTATGCTTATTTTCCTTAGGTTCTTGCCCTCCCTTAGCTGCAATGCTTGCTTCGCACCGTCTCTGCATACTCAGCATCGGGTTTGTCTACCAGTTCTTGAGGTAAGAGTACCCATTCCTCAATCAGCATCTGTTCCAGTTGTTAGGTGTTCCCTGGAGGATTCGATCATGACCCAAAGCATCCCACACATGTTCTATGAGATTTAAATCAGGGCAGAGATCCATGGTAACAGAACACATGTTTAAAACGTGGAGCCTTCCCTGACGACAACTCCAGGACCACCGTAACGGTCTGTTTCTGTACTATTACTGGGATTGAACCATGTCCCGACTTCTCTTCAAATCAACTGGCGTCGAGAATCGCTTGTGGCACTTAAACGATTCTCATCCATAAAGAGGACTCGCATCCATTGATGAGATGTCCAGTTTTTGGGCTCCTTAGCTCCTCCTTGTGCCCCTTGCTGATGGCCATCTTTTAAAAAAAATGCAGCGTTCTGGACGGTGGGCGAATAGGACGCTTTTGTAAATGCGTGTAACCACAGGCAACACTTGTCGTCCTGTTGCTGTACACAGTTGCTGAGCAATGACACTTCTTGACTTATATTGGTCTCTTTTCCCTTGCAGGACGATATATTGGCCATTAACAGCAGTTTTTTTCCTAGGGTGGTCACCGCCAAATTTTTCAACGGCTGTATTTAAGGCTTTCCAAGGGTGTGAAACTACTTTTTTGTCGATTCCGAACTGTTAAGCTACACTGGTCAAACTAAGTCCCTTTTTCAGCTTGCCGATCCTTCGTCCACTTCTGTAGTCGTCCATCTGCTTCCTTGTAGCCATATTCATGTGAAAGCTATCATTGGCACTTGCAGTGAATATCTTTTAATTGCGTATCCGTTCTTCCTTTTATTGTATCAGTGAGCTGACCACAAGCGTTTTGCGAAAACTCACGTCCCTTATGACGTTTTCTTCCTCACATTTGCATATGCAGTACCTTTCTACTGTATTGCGTGTTCATTGTACTGATCGCAACAACCCCTTTTCTGCAATTTCATAGCAATCTGTTTAAAATTTAAATTGTATTTAAGTTTAGCACACGCCAGTATATAATCCCAAACATATACCCAAAATATACACACACAAAAAAACTCAAAGGAATAAAGGGCAGTCTAGATATTGACTTCTCTTAATCCTGCTGTTAAGGGAGGGAGATAACAGGGTGTGTAAGGGTTTATAATAGTTTTATAACTTTCTGAAGTTATTAATAGATAACAGCACAAATGAAATGGCTTACCATGGACATTTAAAAATTATTACAATTAGCGTTCAGTATGCTTACACCACGGCCTCAGAAAGGGTAAACAACAAAGTAGCCCCAAAAATGAAAAATTGATTTGAGGATGGTTTTATCGACATTGCCTTTCAAAGTAACGTGAGGGTTTCTGTCGATGTCCCTCGAAATTTGGAGCTTCGGTCAAGTAACGAGAAAAACACACGTGCTATCGACCCACTCTCCAAACTTCCATACCACGCCAACGTGAGGACTTTGAGTCATGACAGATTTAACGTACACCGGCACCTCTACACTGCGTATCTTCAGTGGCATTAGGAATCGAAATCAGGACTTCCTGGTCAAGAGTTCACGGCCTTGACCACTCTGCCACGTAAAATTAAAATGTTTTGTGTAATGTATTTTTAGATGATTTCGCTCATTTGTATTTGACATCTTAATGAGAAATGAAATAAGGAAAGATTTTATATTGAATATATCTATACACTATAAGTAATTATGTATATTTATCAACCAACTTAGTCGAAAGTGAAATATTTTTAATGTCATTTTTGTGCTCAGTAACTCTGCGGCACGGCTTTCATTTCTTGCCTTATTACTTTTCCTCACATTTAAAAAAGAAATTCAAAATGTGAACATTTCAGAGGCCTAGAGAGTAAAGTAGTCATATTTTGGCGATCATGCTTGGCAATATTTCTACAGAATCACGTGTTCGAATCCTGGTTCTGCTAAAGACTAGTCAAAGAGCGGGACTAATGCACGTAAAACATGTCAGAGCTAAGTGTTCCCTTGGCATTGAAAGAAGTGATTGGAGAGTAGGTTCTTAACTCAGGCACTATTCTCGTCACCTGACTGGAGTTCAAATGTTTGGAATTTGGTGCCAATAAACCTGTGTTGCTTCTAGTTCTGCTCTTAAGCAATTTAATTCGATATTCATGAATCAATTTTACTTGGAAGAACTTAACAGTTCAAATTTATATTTTTATCGTTTTATAAAAGAATAACAATAAGACTTTTTGGTTATTTTAATAGATTATCAACATTTAATATCAAAAATATGTTAAGTGTGCTTTCCAAAAAAAAGCATAGAACTAATTTTTTTTTCTCCTGTCCAATAAATAATGCATTAATTTTTTTAAAAAGTTTTATACTTAATATAAAATTAAGGTGCTTTATATTTCAATACAAGAAGTAGCAAAATTTAAATTTTTAACCTTAAACCAGGTTTAATTGAATTTAGCATGACAATTAATTTAATTAATAGGAAATAACTAGCAATGTCTTTTTAGAATCTCAAGTATATGATATAAACAAAAATTTAAGAAAATAATTATATCAACTTTAATCAAGATTGAAACGAAATTAAGGGATTCTGTGTTTCTTATCTCTCTCTAACTAAATCTCTAATCTGTTCCTTCCTAAACACACAGGATAAAATCGGTCCTATTTGCTTTATTTTATTTGAAAAGGAAGATATCTTAAAGGATCTTTCTGATACTGTCCTCATCAAGGTCTGAAGGAGTGGTGTAAAGGAATTTTGCTTTATTTTAAGAATCGGTTGTTGTTGCAAGAAAGTAAGACTTCAAGAATTTTACCCCGCGCATGCTGTAGCGTTTCACTCTAGTCTGTATTAAATGTAGAAACGGACAACGTAAATCATACAGGGCTTCGAGCCAGACGTCTTAAGACTCTTGAGGCCCTGGCCTAGAGAAATCTTCAGATTTATGAGGCCCTGGGCCCCTATGCAAAAGTAGGCCCAACCCGAGATCTTTAAAAGTAGACCGTATATAGCATGCATCGTCAAATACTCGTTCAAGCAGTAATTTGAAACAATAAATGTGCACAACTCACAGTCTCAAATATCTAGTACACACCAGCTTAACCAATGATCGGATTTCGACTAAATAAATTGAGCGATTGTTCATAGTATTAGCCTAAGCCTAAACAGGGACAACGTCATCACATAATAATAGTATACCAATTTGCCAGTTGACAGCAGGTTGAAATTCCCTGTTTTTCGGAGAATATGTACGGGAAATAATTTGACCATTAAAATTATCCGAAATGATCTTATTAAACATAATCCAGAACGAATGAGGTCCCCAAGGGAGAGGCCCTGGGCCCGAACCCAGGTGCCCATGCCTTAAACGTACCTGCTTCGAACCGTAATTTTTTTCATTCCTGCTCATTTATAAAAACAATATTTACAGTCAGACCCCAATTTACGAAACGAATCTCGCGATCAAACGAACTTTTCTCTTCCCCGTTAAAATGAAGGCACCCCCCCCCCCTATTTAACGAATAATAAACCCCGAATTAATGCATTATTTTTGCAGCAGGACATTTTTTTTTTAATTAATTTGTAACAGAAAGAGTTGAATTTTTACTCAAATGACATCCTTTTTTTCCGGAATAGGAAAACACTTTTCTAGCAAGCAGCACATTTCAACGGGAAAGAGTGAAGACCATTATTAGACTTTACAGATAGAGATGAGTCACGAGTAAAACCTACGTGTGTGAGTCTTGAGTAGGACAGGAAGTTTTCTTATATCATCCCAATCCACAAAGCAGGATATTTTGAGATTTTAACGATATCAGATACATTTGATGACTGACTGCCTTCTGTGCAACTGAACTGAGGAAATTGATGATTTGATGGAGTCATGGATAACGATTCTGATGCAGAAATCGATAAGGAAACTCCTATTAAAACTGTTACGTTTTCTAATGTTTTACACTGCTTAGAAACTGAAAACATATCTCTTTCTTATGCAGTAGGATGTAAATGATCTAGTACAGGGATGGCACACCAATGGAACGCGTGCCATTGATAGTACACGACTCAATATTTTGGGCATGTCACCAATCCAGATGGTTTGCATTTTACTTCAAAATAACAAAGCTCATTATGAAGTATTACATTCCAACGCGAGTGATCGGTCGTGGTGCGCGCGGCGGCGGGAGCACACTCGTTTGTTATAGTCTTAAGGCCTTATCACATGTACACGTTTGATGGAATTTATGGTCCAATTCGTGCAATTTTACCCCGTTACCATAGCAATGGCTTTCGAACAATTTTTTCCAGTGAGCTGAGAAAGTTGCTTGAAATTCCAGCCAATGGGGTTCATCGGTGCCTTACGTCATAAACAAGATGCCGGTGACGATGGTAGCTTCGCATCAAAGCATCAGATACGGCTTATAGTATTTTAATGGTGTATAATATTTTAACGGAGTATAATATTTTAAGCAGAATGAACTCCATTTCTGCTTACCCCCATCAACAGAAGTGCAAGCGAAATAAAAGAAATAATATTGGATGGTCGTTTTCGAAGCAGAAAAATCGGCGAGTAATGTTTCAATGTGGAGAAAGAGTGTAGCTGGCGTCAGAGCATGTCGTTTTGTTTATGGTAACCCTTCACCCTCAGATTCGGCGAAAAGTTGGGCCAAAATTGCACGAAAATTTACGTGTGATACCTCCTTTACAATCCTAACATAAGTTATTTGTCATATAATTTGCAACAAAGGTCACGCTAATGTTACTTTAATTTGAATTACTCTTTTAACTAAAACATTTACAACAATACAGTGCAAAACGTATTTTTATGTAGTAAATAAAGTGTTTTGAATTGTTACTATTTAGTTTATTATTTCCCAATAATCATAAGTCAAAACCATTGATTGCACGTCTATATTTCATTAAACATTTCTACAGAAAATATGGCACGTTGATCTATAAAGGTTCACCACCCCTGATCTTGTACTTTGTTCTCTGCATAGAGCAGAAAAATAACTCCATGAATCAGAAATCAATAAGATTTTCCAACATGTATTAGTGTTCTTAAATTATATACTTAACGGTCGTGTAATAATTCACTAATAGTATTTTCAGCTATTGAATAAAAAGTTCGTAATTTTTAACTATGGATATTTTTTCTGTAATTACTTATAGAATTTCCAAAAAAGTAAGAGCAAAAATTTGTATTTTGTTATAAAACATTAACCACAAAATAACGAATAAAAATGCTCGATACCGATGATGAGTCCAACTGTATATCGGTCTAATTCCGAATGAATAATTTTATTTTATGTGTACTCTTATTTGTACTAAAAATATAATTCTATCATAAACAAAAGATAGAATTCTATCAAAATTTAGAGATTTTATTCTTGTTTTAATTGATACACTATTTGAAATGATGTAACTAACCAGCATGTACGATACGAGAGGTGAGCAAAGAACGGTGAGCATTGTCATTGTTATTCATTATCAAAATCGCATTGCACAACTAGGTTCATGATTCTGGTTTGTCTATCTAAACCAGCGACACTCAACCTGCTGCCCACGGGTCACATGTGACCCGGTGTGCTTTTCCGAGGGGACCATTGCACTAAGAAATTCAATTAAGAACAATGTATTAAAAATTTAGGGGGAAATTCTTACATTCAAGCAACCAAATTTATCAATTTCTCGTACGATTTGCAAGATTTTTTCCCTATTTGTAACTGTAACAATTAGTAATAACAAATAACATTGGAGTAGCGGCAGTGGGTTCACTTTACTGAACTGAGCAGGAAACTTGTCATAAAACTATTCGCAAAAAAAATTCTTCTTCTTTTTTGTTTTTTTAAATTTTTTCTAAGAAATATAATAACAAAAATTCTGCAGTAGGGGAGACCGAGGCAAGATGACGACGTTAACAGTTTTTTGTTGTTTATTAATTTATTTTTAAGGGTAGTAAAACCAATTTTACATGGACTGTTAGAGTAGTCTTTTGTAGTAATAAAATATATTACCATTTAATTTTTCCAATAAAAGAAGTTAAGGATTATTTTATTTTTTCATAACCTTAACAAATCGTCATCTTGCCCCAGTATTGGGGCAAGATGACTTTTGCATTGGGGCAAGATGGCGACACTGAAAAAGGTTGAGCATATTTTATCTTTTGAATGTGTTACATGGTTTAACAAATGATAACTGTGTTTTTTCATCTTACAAAGTATCAAACTAAGCGTAATGCATTGTAACGTAATGCTGAAGTGTTTAGTTGTGTCCTAACAATAGTCACAAATAAAAATGACATTTTTATAATTGGAACATTCCCCATGCCAACACTCTTGGCATTTGCAGCACTGGATCCATTCTTGTGTTGGAGGGTTCCTCTTCACAAGTAGGACATCTTATAACACCGTCCTTTGAAGTTGATACAACTGGAATGTTTGGCCTGGATTTTATAGATGTAGGCCTACAGGAACAGTATGAGTTTTTTTACACATTTTAAAGATTCACGAGCTTTTTTCTCTGTTTTTTTAATAATTCCTGTTCTTCCTTCTGATTTTCCCTTTGTTCTTTGGTGAGTGTGCTTGTAAGAATGCTAGAGCTCAACTTTTTGCTTTTTCTTTTTTTTCTCACATTATCTTGTTTTAGGCAATGGTTTGAAAAAAAAAAAAAAAAAAAAACAGGCTTCTTTGGTGCATTGGAATCACCATTTGCCATAAGTTCTGTTTTTTTCTGGAGGATTTATATGTTGGTTTTCTATTACCGGGGTCTGAGGATTAGCACTATTATTCTCAGTTTCATCGCCAACAGCAGCATGGTTAGTATTTTTTACCGCAGCATAGTCATGTTCGCTAAATACAAGAGGATTATGAGGCTTGATCCCATATTCTTTAAACCCTTTCAACGGCATTTCCAACTGTAGCTGATTTGAAGTAAGTGATGCTCAAAACCTCACCAATATTTTTGTCTGTGATAATTTGTTCTGGATGAGTGACCATAAAGTTGTCACATGCTTGGCTATAGTGCGTTTTTAACTGGTCGAAAAATGACACAAGGGGCTGGAGACGATGTAATGTGTGCGACGGCAACCCAACCTTAATGATGTTTTTCGCTCAGCAATATAAGATAGCCTGCAAAGTTATATGAGTTTTATGATTGTCAAAAATCAACAGATTAGGAGATTCTTTGATTGGTTTCACATGAAGATAAAAGTGCTTCATAAAAGAGAAAAAGGTGCCCTCACTTTTTCAGCCCTTTTTACTACAGTTGTCTACAGTTCCTGGTGGGGCTCTTTCTACAAGTTCAGGAAGCATTCGTTTTCTCGCAAAAAATCAGAAAAGGTGGCAGATATAAACCAGTAGCTCTAAAGCAACAAATTATTGTTTCATTCCGTCCTCTTTAGGGGGGGGGGGCTTAGCGGGATGGCAAAAATGTCTTCCTCTGGTCACCCCCTTTTGGAATGAAACCTTTCCCGATCCAATGCACCTCTTAGCCCCAAAAGAGATGGAAAGCGCAAGGTCACTCGGACATACACACAGACAAACAAGTGTTCACAGGATTTAATAGAATGGACAACAATAGTAAGTTTAATAAATCCGAAACATGGGGCAAGATGACGAGCTCGTCATCTTGCCCCGTGTTTCGGATCGTCATCTTGCCCCAGACTGTCTGTTTAAAAATATTCGCTCTCATTACCATGAAGGAAGGCAATTAATTGCATTTATTCATGGTAATAGGTAGTATTTTAAACCAAGTTACTCATAAATATTAAAGAGAAACGTTATATCTTACCTGTATCTGCAGCAGAGCTTATTTACACATGCATAAAAGTTATATCGTGCATCAAAAAACTATCAAAGCTTCACAACTAACACAAAAAGGGCGATTTCAGCGTGTGTATACTATAGTTTAACGAAAGGCCAAAAGGAGAGCCAGCAGGTGTTCATTTGATGCTGCTACCTAGTGGAATACGGAAAAATATTAAGACCCAGTCTCCCCTACATTCTTCTACAATTTCTTTGTTTTTGGAAATGGATAAGAAAATTTGCCGTTAAACATTTTTAATAACATGTTTAAAAAACCCAATATTAATATTTGATTTGAATGGTATTTTTTTTGTTTCTACATTTAATGTTAAAATTTTTTATATCACAAATAAATAGTGAATTTGGGAATAATAATACGAAACAGAAATCAAGTAGTTGATGAAATACTTTCCTTATGCACTGAAGTGTTTCTTTAAATTATACATCGTCATGTGCAAATAGCTTTGTTTTCGTCATTGGCAATGGAATGTGTAACGTAGAGGAGGTTTAAATATATATTGTAAAGAAATAAGGAGGGTTTATCCTCTGCCTTACTAAATGAAAAAAAGATTGAAAGTAATACAAATTGGGAAACTAAAATCTTTATTAATATATACCTCACATTATACTGTTCATAATTCTCAAAAATAATATGTGCAGAGTAGTTTATATAAAATTAGTCAAACTAAAGAATGAATATAAGATTACACATTAAAGTGCATAATTTTAAAAAAAAGCATAAAATATAAGAATTTTTGACTAAAATTAAGAATATAAATGGAATACATATTTTTTTTATTAAAAGAACCTTGTTCCACAGCGTCAAACGTACTTGTAAATTTTATCTCAAAAGCACTTAGAAAATTTATTTCAAGCATTATTAGATCTATAAAAAACTGAGTATTCAATTTAAAAATTACTTTCAGAGTTAAGAATGCAAAAAAAAAATTCTTTAGTAAGTACAACAGAAAAAAGATATCGAAAATGCTAAAAAAAGATAAGAATTTAACTTTTATTAATCTGACAAGTATTTAACATTTTTAAACACAAGTAAGATCGATACAATTAACAAGATTCTAATTTTACTCATTGCAGCATCATATCAAAGTGAAATACATTATTCACTAGTTTTGAATCAAGTATTTGTGAGATCATTATATTTTTTTCTTATATAATTATTCACAAATCTCAGTTGATACGTAGTTCTAACAAAAACTTTGGGTCATTATATATATTTTTCTCTATCCCTATCGAATTCATCTACTCCCACCATAGTAATATCCTTCCTTTCTTGTTTAATAATATTAAGATTCGATAACGCTGAACCATCAATTAAATCAGCAAGTTTTATTGAAATTTATTTGTATTATTAATTTCAGTTTCTGAATTTAAGTTATTTATCTGCAATTTTCCTTTACCACTATCAATATTATCAACTCTATTCTTTGAAATCATTTCTCCTGCATTCGGAAATGAATTCGACGCATTTAGTCCAGAATTGCACAACGTTGGCTTCTTAATGTTTGACTTTTGTTTTGAATTCAGAATTTCGTTTACTTTTTAAATGAATATCACTTAAAATATGTTCATTGTATTGAATACGATCAGTATACTGCTTGTTACAGGTGGTACAGTAATATTTAGGAACAGCTCCGGGATTGTATTCTACGGAAGTTGTGCAATGTAGAATCACCTACATTTCCTAAAAACGTTCCTTCCGTTTTCTTTTTATGAGACATACTCTGCAAATGCTCTTCAAAAGCTATAGACCCTTCAAAGATCTTATCACATAAAACACATATTTTATAACGCTCCTGATGTGTTTCAGACCTCTTAGTAGTACTGGAATCAGCATGTGGTTCATTTTTGTATAGTGCGCTTTCTTCATGGAACAGTTGTGACTCTTCAACAGTTTGTTGCCAGCCACTAGCTTCAAGTTTTGGAAAAGGAGAAAGAAGTATAGGAGCAGTTTTGGATGTTTTTCTAGCCATCGAAAATGAATTTGTTTTGATTGATATCGAGCTTGGACACAACCCTGATGCCTGAAAGTTCGCCCTTTTTGCAGCCATTTCAGCAATTCCTACCTTTCTTTGATGAAAACTATTTAAAACATGTAAGTTGTATGAATCAGAATTATAACATTGTTTCTTACAAACGTCACAGTAATATTTTTGTAAAGCTTCTACAAACATTTCATGGGCGTTGTGCACAATAGACTGATGTGCGGAATGCTTTCTTCCAATTTTCTTCTCCATGCCTAAAAGTAGAAGGTATACAAGTATTTTGGAACAATATTACATTTTAAGTACAAAAACTAAATAAAGAACAAAAATATTTGTACCTGCAGTTCTGCTTAACTTTGTTTTGTAAAAATTATAGCACTGATCTATATACACTCATGGACAAAAAAATTAGCGCACCAAGAAATAATTGCGGGATCGTAACGAAACTTGGCATGAAGGTACATGTCGGGGAGATATGCAAATTATTAGAAATGCAGCGTGATTGCGCATTACGTATAGCCGGTAGAGGGCGTTTAATGTAGTTCTCCGTGGAGTATAAAACTGGCAACCAAAACTTGTTTGAATGTGCTGAATCGTTTACAAAGGAATTGCTGCGGTAGACATGCCATTACGCCGTTTTCGAAGACAATATGAGCAGCTGTCGTAAATTGAGAGGGGGAGAATCATCGGCATGACGGAAGCTGGGTGGTCAGCTAGGCGAGTAGCTCGTCAATTAGGCCGCTCTGATTGTGCTGTGAGGAGGTGTTGGGACCAGTGGATCCGAGAGATGTCTTTTACACGAGGACAAGGCTCAGGACGCCCTCGACAGACCAGTCGTTGAGAAGACCACCCCATTGTAAAAAATACACGCGTACAGCCAACTGCTTCATCGGCCGCCATCCAGGCACAGGTAGCACCTTCACTAGGCGCCTCTGTGTCTTCTCGAACCATACGAAGGCGCCTGGCTGAAGGTCATTTGGGATCGCGGCGCCCATTACGCACGGAGAAAAAAGAAATACTCAAAACTGAGCACATGGACTTACTCATTCTGAAATGAGTTTGTTTATATCAGATTTGAACCCCTGCCTTTTCGAATATAAAACATTACATGTACTCAAAATTTCAAAAAATCGTTAATTAACACTATCAAACAAATTTAAAAAGATATTCAGGATTAAAGAAGTTTTTTTAATATACTGGCTACATATTTTAAAGATAGGGGTCCAACAACAAATTTAGTTCTCATAAATCTTCCGAACTATTTTTCCTTCCTACCACGCTACTCGCGGACGAACACATGAGTACTATATTGTTTTGATTTTGTTATGACTTTAAGTCAAAACAGTCTTTTTCTTGACTTTTGAATTAAAGTTTTCACCTATTTTGTTTTTAAAAAGTATGTGCATTGTTTTTAATATAAGGCTTTTATAGGAATTTAGAGAAAAAATGTCAAAAAAATCTTTTTTTTGACGGATTACTTAAAAAACAAATTTAAGGTATGTGGCTACCTTCGGAGCATTTTATTGAAACATATTTTCAACTAAAAAAACACTTTTTTCTTTAAAAAGGATGTGCATAGAACTAGGAATTAAGGTTAAAGTGTAGTATAGGGAGGGGGGAGGGCCTTGGCGATGTCAAATTTTTTTGGTGACCAAAATCGATCGCCAAGCTACTTCACTTAGCGATAGGTTTCCCGAAGCCAGAATGAATTCATCTCACCATAATATCTATATAAAAATCCAAAGAAAAATCGCCAAATCGAAAGCCCCCCCCCCCCTATATTACACTTCAGTCAGGAATTAAAATACAATTCCACAAAATTTTAAATTATTTTGGATAGATTGGGAATTTTTAGTGAAAAATTGCAGTTACAGTAAACCTTGTATTGAAAATTCTAATTAATATATTCAAATAATATTAAAACTGCACAAAAATAACATCATTATCTGTGCCTAGAGCGATAAAATTTCTAATATTTTTTGAAATTTGTCAATTTTTTTAAAAAAACATGTTTTTTTCTCACAAATTGTATGTGCAATAAAATGCATAAATACATACATAGAGATTATAGTCTATAATACAAATAAAAATTTTCTGAAAATTTCAATTCAATATCTTAAAAAGAAATCCATTTGTGAACTTTACTGTGAAGCCAAAAACATAGTTTCTCAGACAATGCTTTTAAAGATTTAAATACAGTACGAAAAATGTTCTACTCGTTGTACATTTCTTAAACTCACCATATTTATAGCTCAAACTCTTTAGCTTCATGTTTAACTAATTTTTTAACCCTTTTGCTGTTTTCTGGAGAGTTTTATAGATTATAAAAATTGTCGAGTTTAGTAAAATTTTCATGAAAAATAGCAATGAGGATCTTTTACACAAAATTCTAATGAATGTATTCAAATAATATTTACACAGCACATAAATAATGGAACATCTTTATATGTATTAGGAATTAAAAGTTTTTTAAATATGCCAAATTTTATGCAAAAACTCGATTTTTTAAAAAATTAATGATTTTTTTTCCATTTAAATGCAATGAAGTACATAAATACAGTGAACCCCAAAAGTGTTCGTACACTTGCAGTTTCCTATAAAATTTAATGATTTCGACTAATAAAAATTAATGTATAGAAATTGTGATTTTTTTATGATATCTGCAACTTGTTCTTAATGGAATGACATAATTATTTTTTTAAAAATAGTATAACTATTATTTTTAAAAATTAATAATCAAAAAGCTACTGAAAAATTACGCCACAAAAGTATTCGTACACTTAACAAAAATCTCAACATAGCTTTAAATATTGTATTTCTTTCTTAATTTAGAACTTAGTAGGATATCTTTTAGTGTCCACAACAACTTTTAAACATCTTGGTATAGATTTAATCAGTTTTTTGTAATTTCTGCATCGATTTACCTCCATGCTTCTGTGATTATTGTTTTTACTTCCCATTATGTGTTTATATGTCATGTTTTCTTTTTATTTTAAATCTAGTTCTCCCCAAATATGCTCTGCTGGGCTAAATAAATTGATTGAGGAGGTGTTTTCACAAAATTTTGGGGCAGTTATAAAAACACCAGCGGTGTACATTGAGAGCATCATTATCCTGTTAAAAAATGAAGTCATATTCAATATCAAATTTTGGACAGACAATTTAAAATTTCTCTTTAAAATATTTAACTAGAGCTCATGATTCTCAATACCATAAAAAATTACCTGAAATAAATGATCGTTTTTCTTTGATTTTCTAATCATCTTACACTATTAAAATTCGAAGGTAAACATTTACTTATATCAGAGTAGTCATCATGTATGCAAAATTTCGTTTAATTTTGACGAGTGCTTCTTGGTGCGCTAATTTTTTTGTCCATGAGAGTGTATATGAAATTGCTTCCCTCCAACACCGTACTATCGATCACTGTGAAAATTGGCATGTATATGTATTTTTTTTTTATTTTTGACAACCCAATCATCTTCGTTGCGGTTTCCCACCAGGTGGCGCTACAGCAAAGCAACTTCTGCACCATTCAATCAATCGTCAAGTTGCCAACGTGGTGTCCAAAAATGCTGCCAACTTGCCTCTATCACTAACAATTCACTATGTTTCCATTGGATCGCCATTATAGTGTAAGGAACGGCGTTTCTTGCAAATATTATATATTTAACATAAAGTAAATAAAGCAGAAAGTAATATTAATGTATTACATATCCAGATATAAATTATTTACACTATTTTAAGCGTTTATTACACAAAATTTGTAACAATGTGTTACTTTTTCTGAGCAGAGATTAGCTTTGGAATGTGTTTTTAAAAATCGACCCACAAAAGAGTTACAGGGCATTACAAATAAAAAAAATCCTTTTTATCAGCTATTAGACCTTCAGAATTAAAATTTAACAAATATGTTTCTTTTGTTCAGCTGAGACATGCAGAAAGATATTTTTACGTTTGATTTACAATTCACGCAAAATTAACTCATTAATAATTTCTTCATCCTTCAATCTGTATTGTTTAATTTTTCAAGTCACGAGTACGAAGAACGGGTGTTCCAGCTAGAATGTGAATAAAGGCAAATTACAGAAAATGGTTTTATGAGGAAATTGTGAACCAATTAGAGATTCAACCCAGTAACTCTAAAAGTTATCCGGCAATTTTGAAACTTGACATTTAGATTAGTTAATGGTTTATTAATGTCGCCCCCCTAAAGATACACTAGGCCTACTTGGGAAGAACTTCTTAATTTTGTACTGCAGTCAAGAGACAAGGATGACACTTGAGTTAACCCTCTTTTTTTCGAACCTCTCCAACTCACCAATGTGAGGACTTTTAGCCACAATGGATTTAACGATCTTCAGCCCGACAGATCTGCAGGGCCACCAAGATTAAAATATGAAGGTCACAGGTTTTTAAAAAGAACAACAAAGCAAATTTTCTATTAGCAGAAGCGTTTTTCAAGATTATTTCATTCTAATTAATGGAATTTTAAAAATGTGTGTTTGTATTCGAAGAAATTATTAATCAAATTTTTCCGAGGGTATTAAAAAAAAGTAACGATTTTTCAAGATAACGTACTGAAAAAGTTATAACAATTTTTGAGATAATCTCCTAATTTGGTTACAATGAATTTGTAAAACATTTTCTAAATTTGAAAATTAATTTACTTGGAAATTACAATAAGTAATTATGCTCAATTTCATATCAGAATCAAAATATAACTCGTAATTTACCCTCAGAAAAAATGGTTATTTTCCTCATATAAAGATAAATCGTTCCTGTTTAAAACAGGTACCATAAAATCCGGCGTATAACGCGCACTTTTAACACAAAAAATAAGATCAACATTTTCTGTGTATACATCGAGTATAAAAATGAGAGCTTAAAAAAATAAACAAAGATGAGTATATAGAAAAAAATTAGACCTGTAGATAAATGGGAATATTGTTTATTTAAAAGAAATGACATTGTTTACGAATTTAAATGTTTATAGTTCTAGAAGCATCAAACTGCGTGTGGGATTAATACTTTGAATTAATGACTAATAAACGAAAGAGCAATGTGCATTTATATTTCAGGTTTCTTCGAAAAAAGGGGTTGCGCGTTATACGGCGAATATACCGAAAACTTAAAAAATGCAATTTGAAAGTATGGATGCGCGTTGTACGCCGTATTATACAGTACACGTTCCTTTTGAAAAAAAAATCCTATTTTTTCAAGAAATATTTGTTTTTATTAAATTACTCATTATTTGTAAGTAAATAAGTTTTTCAAAACAAGTTTAAGATACTTTTTTCTATTCTATAAAATCTATTTTTTGAGCAAAGAGGGTTTCTTAATTTAAGAGAAGTCATGGGCTCATAATTAGAGTTTATGATCTTGTATGAGGAATCAATCTATGAGCAGATTTTTTTTCATACTTAACTGTTTGGAATATTTTCTTTTACAAAACAAAAATAGTTATGTAAAGAATCCGACATTGTTAACTTCACCAAAATACAACGAATGAAATGGGCAGGTCACGTTGTCAAAACAAACGAAAACCGCACCACTAAAAAAGACTTCAATGCTCAATCAATTGGCACACGAAGAAATTGCAGACTAAATCTTAGATGGGTTGGAAAAAGATCTAGTTTTGAGAATTAGGAATTGGAGAACACTAGCAAGAAGAAGGCTAGCCTGGAACTGGCTTCTTGAGAAGGCCAAGCCCCAGACTGGGCTGTCGAGCAACTGAGGAAGGAGGAAAATAAAAATAGAATTTATTTTTTATTCTTCATAGAGTCAATTTTTTTTTCTATTTACATTCTTACTCAATCATTACTTCTTGAGAAATGACAAACGTACTTTCTGTCTTCAGAAAGAAAAATATGTACAATGTGCACTTAGATCAATAAAAGTTCGAACTGTAAGCAGTAACAATTTTCATATCACACAAATTGAAAATTGTTTTATCAATATCTTTTTTTGTCCTTACCTTGTAAATTCACAGAATATTTGTGTTAAAAGGAAAAAAAATATATAAAGTTTAGTGAAAATGTTGTACTTAAGAAGAAAAAATAATAATAGCTTACTTCTACGGGTTCTAAAAGAATATTACTGTAGGCCGGGAGAAATTTTACAACAAGAATCATAGCAATTTTTGAGAATTCAGCCACATGTGGAAGATCATTTTTTCCAAAGGTTTGTAAGTAAAAAGGAAAGTTGATTACTCATGATCGCTCATGGATGAAGTGATTTCTTTTAAAATTTCGCACTGAGAAGCAACACAAAGGCTATTAGTGATGGTCCTCATGAATCACGGTCAAATGACGAGTACGACATCCGACCTTGCAATCCCTCTCCGAACTTCCACACCACACAATTGGGAGGACATTGAGCCTTGACAGATTTGACATACAATAGCCCCTCTATATGATAGGTCTTCAATGGCACTAGAGCTTTAACTCATGACACGCCGTTCAAGGAACATGACCACTAGGTACCTCGGCTTTCCCATCGATTAGCATACAATATATTAATTAAAACTGGAATTAGTTTAAAAGAAGGTTGATTTAAGAAGGATGAGCCCATACTACGGGATGTTTCTAAATGAATATCGGAGACTTACAGCTTTATAGTATTTATTACATAAAACTTCTAAGTATAATTTATACATCCAGGGACGTCTTGAGGCATGAGCCAATTGGGAAAGGGCCCAGGGCTAGGTCACAATGGGAGCCTCGTCTCGATCTCGACTCAACTTTAATAAGGTTATGATTCAAATAATTTCAACGCTCAAATTTTATTTCCAGTTGTATTTTCATAAAAACTGGGAATTTCGGACGATATGTCAACTGGCTACATGTGATAACCCTCATCCACGCATAGGCTTAGGCCTGCCAGCACTGTGCCGATTTAAGCTCATTTCGAGCCCTGGGTGTAAAAGATCTACAGGCCCCCTTGGCACTGAAGGATCGAAATTTATAACCAGAAAATTTGGTTAAGTCCAGCTCAAGCCCTTTCGGGCCCCTGGGCTCCAAACCCAAGCACCCAATGGATAAACCGGCAGTGTACCACCATTATTACTCATTCAGTCAAAAGGCGCCAGTCGGTCAAGCCGGTCTGTGCGATTGTTAGTCATACAAAATTATTTGTTTCGGGTTTATACGAGTATTTGACAACGTATGCTATGCACTGTCTTCTTTTATGGATCATAGGTGGGGTCTACATTTGTGTAAGGGCCCATGATCTACTTTTACGTAGGGGCCCAGGGCCTCAAGAACAGGGCCGACTCTAGTATATTTGCCATCTCGGACAAAAATGAAAAATGCCGCTCCTCACTCCAAAGCAAAAAATTAGAGTTAAAAAGGATTAATTGTTTGCATAGATAGACACCTATAAAACATGAATAATTTTTGCGAACAAAAAAGCCGTACAACAATTATTATTTTAAGTTTTAAAAAATAATTCGAAATTAAAAAACATAATTACCTGTTATTATTTGGAACGAGTAAAATATAAGAGAAGGAATAGTCCATTTCAGCAGGTCAATTTCCTCGAAAAAAAGCCTACTGAAGGCGAGGATCACAAACATTTTTTTAACTTATAGTAACTACACTTGAGACAAAAATAAAACATCTCATGTGGCTCTATCCACCAAAAACTCTTGATTATCCATGTCACCTTTTGGGTTGATGAAACCGGACATCTTATGGGTAAAAGGAATGTTCGTTGTGACCCCACTCCGGGCTGGGGAGAAAGTTACAAGTAAAATATGTGTAAACATATCAATTATCAAAATTTAACATGTACTCCCGCTAAAAGAAAACTAGCATTAAACGAACAGTGTATAAAATAAGGAAATAAGATACGTTAAATATATAAAATACTCAATTCCGACCCACACACACGCACAATATTTCAGAAAATATAAAAAAAATTTTGCAACAAGAAAAAACATTTCTAAAATTTGTTCCAAATGCCGCCCTTCAAATTTGCCGCCCGGGTAGAGGTCCGGCCCTAGAGCCGTCCCTGTTCGAATGAAAGAGCAACTAAAAAAGATTTTTTGCTGGCATGTGTGCGCATGCGTGCGAAGCTATATAATTTTTTCCCCTTCCCCTCCGATCAGTCTGCTAGTAGAAAAAAGGGACTAAATATACAGAAAAGCGTTGTGTGTTCTCCAGTTTGCGATGACAGAATCTGCTATTAATGTGCAACGAGGGTTTCGTGTTAAGTTTGGTTGTCAACCTGCACACTATAATAACATTCATAGATGGTATCATCAGTTTGAAACAATTGTCTGTCGTTGTCAAGGGAAGAGTAGGGGACAAACAAGGCTTAGCGAAGAGAGTGTTGCTCGAGTGAGAGACTCTCATGCATAGCCCAAAGAAATAAGTTCGGCACGCTAGTCGTGAATTAGCAATGGCAGGACGATTGTTTGGAAAGTTTTACGGAAACGCTTAGAATTACGTCCTTATCGTCTGCAGTTGCTGCAAGCTCTAAAACTGACAGAGACTAGAGTTTACGCGCCAAATTCGCATACTTACATAATACATAAGTTATACATAAATTGTATCTTTATTTTAGGTATGTATAGAAATTTATGAAGAATTTCTATTATTAATATGTTTTATATAATTTCTGAAAGATAACAAATTTTGTGAAAGAAATAATTAAATTTGGGAATATATGTCCAAGTGTTGGAACTTCTAACTTCCTTGAAACCAATCAAAAATTTAACTGAACCGAGCCAAATAACTGCCGAAGCAGTGGAAGATATAAATTAATCTAATTAGTTGAGAGGGGCATCAAGCGATCACTTTTAAAAAGATATTGAGCCTGTATGAAAGACGTTAGTTGAATTTTTTTTTTTTTAATTTCTCAACGCCGCGTAAAGTTAACCGTTACAAGTCAAAGTAAATAGAATACTACAGCAAATTGGATGATGCCACTCAAGCTAATATATCAAGCTAGTTATTAAACTAAAATGTTTGCTTGCTTGTAACACAAAAGGATGCTTTCTTTTAGCTAAAGCAAGCTGATTTAGCAGAATCGTTTTATGGCAGAGAATTGAAAGTGAGAAATAGAGCTTTTAAAAAATGACGTAGAAAAGGAAAGGATAGGGTAGAAAGGAGGGACAGGGCGATTTAACTTTATCGTATAATTTTGTAAAACGGCTTTGCACTGAAAATTAATTGCTCGGGGTGCCACAGGTTACCAACTCCTGGTATATAGTATGGATAAAGGATGTTTTTATACTTAGAATTTTTCTCAATTCATATACAATTCAATAAATATAAGAATATAATTATACCAAAGGGTAATTAAATTGAATTATAATTTTATTTTTTCTAATGGGACACATTCACACTAATTACGTTTTCTAATAATTCAAAAGAAGTAACATTAATTTTTACAATTTGTAAAACAATGAATAGGTGAACATAAAAATTAAAAAGTTTATTATTTTGCATATTTTTAAATGATTTATAATTTTTACTACATTGTAGAATTCATGTTATTGTCTTTGCTTTTAATGTGCTAGAATCAGTTAATGATTTAATGATAAGTAGGTACATAATTATACAACCATTGTGGAGAATTTCGAAACACAAAATAAGATTAATCAAACCATAAAACGATATAAATAAATTTATCTAACTTAAATTAAATACTATAATATTCTTTAAACATAACATTTGTTAGTTTTTGTAGAAGAAATATTTATTATTTCATATAAGTAAATGACAAACTTATATATAATAAAAAATATAAATTTAAATTAATGGAAGCTTTATAGAGCGTATATGTATTAATTCATAATATTTCGGTAAGTTAAAAAAAAAAAAAATTCTGAGCCCCAAAATATCAATAAATGTAACCCAAAGAGTTCTTAATCCTGGGTCCTATTCAACTTCAAAAACTTTATCAATAACATTCACAAACATAAAAATACGGTTACTTGAATTAACGCCTTCGATTCTGTGAAGTTAACCAAACACAGTAATCAACAATTTACTGCTGGAGCATTTAATAAATTAATGTTGAGACCACCCGACTCCATTTTCTGTTTTATTGAGTACTTACTGCTACTTTTTGAATATATATATATATATATATATATAGGAAAATATGAGAAAAAGAATTTTGACCTTAAAACAAAAAATGTCCTTCAAAGCATAAATTGGGTTATGTGGACTTGAGAAGAGTGGTGTGTACTAAGGTTTTGTTAAGTTCGCGAACATGCATAATCCGTCCCAAAAAATTTTAAGTGCCGTCCAAATGTCCAAATACGACATAAATAAACAATAAAACAAAGCATATATTATTACTAGCTGTTACCCGCCCGCTTCGCTGGGTATTTCATGATGTTTTATAAATTTTTGTTGGTTATATATATGTATAAATTTTTGATATTTAAGTCCCTAGCATTAAGAATTCGATTGTACTGAAAAATATGCGCCCCTTACGTCCCTCAACGCCACTTGGGGGTCGATTTTCACAAAACGCATTTTGTGGCGTATCTCTATTCTATGAGAGGAATCTGCTTACCAAATTTCAACACTGTGCGTCTAATAGTTTAAAAATCGAAATAATTATTTATATCTCCCCTTAACCCCCTGCAACACCCCTTGGGGTCATTTCCCACAAAACCCATTTTGTAGCGGATATTTACTCCATGAAAGAAACATATCTACCAATTTTCAAGCAGGTTGGTCAAGTAGTTTAAAAACGAAAATATTTATCTATTACGCCCTTAACCCCCCTCCCCCCGCAACACTACTTGGGGGTTACTTTCCCAAAAACCATCTTGTATCTGATCTCTACTCTATGAAAGAAATCTATTTATCAAATTTAAAGACTGTGCGTCTAATAGTTTAAAAATGCAAATAATTATCTATAACGCCCCTAAGCCCCCGCAATGACACTTGGGGGTTGATTTTCACCAAACTCATTTTGTAGCGGATCTCTACTCTATGAAAGGAATCTGCTTACCCAATTTCAAGATTGTACGTTCAGTAGTTTAAATATGGAAACAATTACTTATAACGCCCCTCAACCCCCTTTACGATTCGAATTTTTCAAAATCCGTTTTTAGCTGATCTCTACTCCATAAAAGGAACATGTATACCAAATTTCAAATCTGTAGGTTGAATAGTTCCGGAGATATCGTGATTAGTCAGTCAGTCAGTGAGTGAGTCGCTTTTCTCCTTTATATATATAGATTGTAACAAATTTGGCGTAAGAAATATGTCATTTATGTACATTAAGTGAATTATTTTATTTAGGACAAAATACCAAAAAGGTTTAAAGTCAAAAATAATTATGCAGTTACTCATAACAGAATAACGCAATTCATAAAAGTTTTCATAAAATGTACACATTGAAAATAAAATGAAATAGCGATAAATGTATGTATATGCATCTAAATAACTTATAAATAGGTGAGAATCAGAGGGGAGAATTTAAAAAAAATTAAAATTTTAAACCTTTTAACACAATTTTTTTCACTTATCTACCATAAAACTTTGCTGTTTGCAATAATTTTGGCATATATTCAGATTGGAACGATAATAGTAGCAATATAAAAAAAACCAGAAGTTCAAAAATGAAAATTAAGGAATGCATTACATCTGGTGATTTGAGTTACTCTTCTGTCAGACATCTCAAAGCAAAATTAATTACAATCAGCTTGAAGAAAAGGTTATTCTGATGTATTGTGCTGTGAAATTAATTTCTTAAAAATGAAAAATTGAGTTGAAATAACTCCTGTGGACATGTTAAAGGTTTCCTTACCGAAAAAACATGAACAAAAATATTTTTTTGCATCCTGAATGAAACGTTAATTATTGAAATCATCTTACCTTTTACTCTGTGTATCCACGAATAAAAAATTTCCAAATGTAATAAATCCAAATATCTTCTATCCAGTAGTATCCGTACAGGTAAACTCAAATAAAGTGATCAGTCTGAATTGCACCAAGCAGCAAGCGAAAATACACGTGTTATGCGTGAGTTTAATCCTAAACTAAACTAAAATAAGATAAATCACGAGCGACAGCGAGTGACCGCTTTTACTCAATAGCAATGAGAATAAAATTGTAAGAGCTGCGATGTGAACAAGTCCCAAAAAGGGGGATGGACGAGGTGAGTTTAATCCTTCGTTCACAGAACCCCTTTATACCAGCGAGGGAGGGGCGACCAGTTTTTCAAGATAGTCCAACCGTTTTTCAAGGGCAAAGCATGGTTATTGTGAGCAAATCAGGTGGCCACCCAGCTGCCTTATACAGTTTTAAAATAATTTATGCCGCAGCTCTAAAACCATCAATTAATCTCATTTTAAGGATACATCTTTCAATTTTTTCTAAATATAAACTATAATTCCCACCGCTCTCACAAAAGGGTCGGTGGGAAAACATTTTCAGAATAATTTGAAATTTCCAAGATAACTCAAAACTTTTTGACAAATGCCACATAACATCAAAAAGGAAATTTAAAATTTTCCAACTAAATTTATACCTTAATTACATTCAAAGTTCTCCTTCTCTGAATTAGTAAAAGTTAAAATGTAGAAATACCAAAAGAAAAATATTATCAAACTAAAACCACACGTGTTTATTTTAAAAATCAAACATATGAAAGCAAATAGTGGAAAAATGATCCTATTAAACCAAGAGAATAAAATTTTTTAAGAAACAAGAAGCTTATTACTTGAAATTTTAACTTTACAGGTGAACTAGCATATCATGTAAAGGAAAATAATCAAATTGAAGATAACCCATTTAAAAAAATGTCAGCAAAGTTTAGACCTTTTAGAAGTATTTAATTATTATTAATCAACTATCTCAATAGTCAAAGATCCCCTACAGTTTATATTAAAAAAATGCTTAACTCTAACTAATAAACTTTCGATGTTCCCCCCCCACACACACACACTTGCTCAAAATACAAACACAAATAAAGACAGGACCCTACCGTGACCTTTGGGGGCCCTGGGGTAACGATATATGGAGGCCCCCTAAATAATTAAAAAATTTGCCTTTCTCCTAAAAAGTTATTGTGCGGAAAAATTTAAAATATACGAAACTTAAATTTTTTTTCCCAAACAATTTAAATATGTTATAAACAATAACATAATTTACAAAAAAAAACCCCTCTTTTCTACATTTTTATGCTGAATATTCTTTTATTTGCACATCACATTTTGTCTTTGGTGAGATCAATATAATAGAAAGAAGTGATTAATAATTAGCCTAGTATTTGTTATTGTTGTCCTATATTTGTTTTCTACGTAGGGAATTTTAGAGTACGCACGCTCCGCTTCACAGCTGGTAATACGGAGTGTTAGAAAAATCTTTAAAATGGTATACAAATTTGGAAAAACCTCAACTAGTTTCTTTTCAAAAATTAAATTGAATATATCACTACAAGTATAGGACTCTAGCTCAGTTTTCGATAAGTTTTTAATTGAACACCTTCATTTACTAAATGTTTGTCTACATCATTTGAATAGTGATCAGTAATAGCGCGTACCCTCTCCATATCGATGTTCTCCTTACTTTGATCTTGCAAATCCATCAAAAATTTAAATTCCTTACTGTATTCTGCACATATTTGACTTCTATTTAAATCAAGGATTAGCTTATCTAATGCTACAATAAGGGTGTCTCTTTTAAATTTTTCTGTCCCATACACAGCCTTTTCTGTGAATATATCTGCAAATTTTGAAATAACTCGTCTCTAGTTCACATCGCTATATTCTGTTTCTACACTAGGACTTAATTTTTTGGCTGCGTCTTGATACTCCTTTAGTTTTTGATCTGATTCACATGTCGTACATTCCTTATAAACATTTTTAATGACATAATTAACTTATTCCCTTCACAGATGTCCAAACCTCAAGAATCTGTAATTTTTGTTAACTGAATTAAATCTTTCTAAAATTTTTTCCCAAAGTATAATTAAAATGGCAGTTTTGAGTTTTGTTAATTTATTAAATAAACTTACTGCCTCTTTTTGAAAATCAATTTTCTCATTTTCATTGTCACTAAATGTCTTAAGAATATTCATGATAATACAATAATTATCTTTAAAGGCTTCAAAAGGATCGTAGTGACAAGACCATCTAGTCTGACTTAAACTTTTTAAGGTAAATTTAAGTTTAATTTCATGACTTAGAAGTTTCTACCTATAGGTCGAAGTAGAAAAGCAAACATATATTTGTTGCACTAAACCAAAGAAATTTACGATTTCAGTTGCAACCTTAACTGATTCTGCACAACTAGATTAAGAGAATGTGCAGCACACGGCACATAATTAACGAATGCATTTTTTTTCTTTTAGAAAAGCTTGCACACCATTATATGGACCGGACATATTGGCAGCGTTGTCAAATGACTGTCCCCTACAATTATCCAATAGCAGTCCATTTGTTTCTAAAACTTCTTGTAGGTAATTAAATATAAACTCTGTGTGACTAATAATCTTAATTAATGATACACATCTTTCATACATTTCCCCCGAAAACAATATCGTAGTATAATAGCAAGTTAGTCATTGTGGGACAAATCTGCTGTTGAATCCATCATTATTGAATAGTACTTTGTGCCATTGTTATTTATTAGAGTCATAATTGTTTAATGATTTGCTTACCCATGATCTCCGATTTTTGTCGTAATTCTCGCAGTTCAACATGTTCACGAATGAATGAGTCGAACTCTGCTAGCAGTTTCAGGGTAACCATAAATTATCATATTATCAGGAGAACCAAAAACTTCCTCGGTACCTCTAAATTAGCAATACTCAACCTGTGGGCCACCGGACCATTCTGAGTGGCCCGGTATGGGTCCGTTGAAATAACAAATTCAATTATTTAAGAACAATGTATTAAAAATTTAGAGAGAAATTCTATCAATCAAGCAATCAAATATATCAATTTTGCTATCGATGTCATGCTGATACGAATTGTGAAATAATTTTCTTTCTTTTTGTAACTGTAATGGTTATAGTGGTAACAAATAACAATGCAGTAGCGACCATTTTATAGGTGTAACTAATTTTTAACTAACCCTCATGTCTAAAAAATATTTGCTGATTTTCAAGACGATTAGGATCTTGCCTTTTTTTTTAAAAACAAACAAACATGGATCAACAACTTGTTTGATTTATCGTGAAAATGTTATACATAAAAAATATAATTTTGCTCGTCACTGTACTACTAAACACAAATCTTTCAATAACTCTTATTCTTAAAGATCCATTTAAAGAGAGACGAGATAAGTTGGTTTCCTAAAAAAAAGCAAAAAAACTTTGAAACAGCAATAAATATTTTGTAGGTGGTAATGTCACAAAAACACAGAGGTAACAAAAGCATCCTAAAAAATTTAATACATTATAATATAATGTATTAAATTTGTAAATTAATATAATGTATTAATCTGTAATAATTCTTAATATTATCATTAACAATTTCATTTGTTTATCAATATATATAATGATTACATATATTGATAAACAAATGAAATTGTTAATGATAATGTTAAGAATTATTACAGAAATTGCTAGAGTGTTTCTTAAATGCTTCCGATGTACTCTTTAATGAAGTCAGATATTTTTTAAATAAAATCAAAAAATATTTGAATAAATTTGAAACAAAACTGCGCAATAAGAACAGACAGTTTAAACAGATAATACTGATTTCAGTCTGTAGTTCAATAAAAACTCGTTGCTACTATCCTCATTTGATAAATGAATATCTGAACTAAAAATACGTAAGGCTTTGTCAAAAGAAAAAAAAATCAAATTACCCATGTACTTGGAACTTTGTTTTTATGACAGTAGATCTCAGATAAGGGGCTTGGGATCATTGATTAACGGAAATAGAAAAATTCCCCCGTAACTGGGTAAAAAGTGAATGAAACCTATATTTTGTGAGTTTTGTTTGAAGAGTTTGGTATAGTTTTAAAATAAGATCCAAAATTATGAGATTTTATATTTTGACCAAGTTTTCACATTTAAATGTCTTTGATCTTATAGCTTCCCCCTCTCCATTAATCCTCATGTTGCGGCCCGCGTAAAATACTTGCCAAATGCATGTGGCCCGGCGTAAAAAAAGGGTTGAGTATCCCTGCTCTAAATGCTAAACCTCTTGTATCCAAATACTTAACTACCGCAATCACTCAATTGAGAATATTGTGGTAATGTTTTGTATCGTTTCTTAGTTGCTCCTATAACTGTTTATCCAAAACAGACTTATTTTCTTTTCGTGTCAACCAAACTAACATTGAATTTTTATGTTCAGTAGCATTTTTATGATTTTCTAAGCAACTTGTTACGTGTTTACAATCAGAAAAGCCGGTTGTGTATTAAGAATTTGTTTTGTTTGCAGGTCAAACAAAAAACACTACCAATACTAGTTGGATAACAAAACTAAGATCTTTCCAGCACTGGCCATTTTAAAGTTTTTAAATGAAATGATTATTAGAAAATGTGATCTCTTTTGTTCTTTGTATTCTCATAGAGAAACAGAATATGTATTGTTTGGAGCATTATTTTGAAAATAGTCATTTCATGTGAAGGGAAAAAAAATCAATAAAATTATTACTTAGCGATATAGGCCACGAGCCTACGTGAATAATCCTAATCTTCCTACTCCATGTCTTCCTATTTAAATAATTTACAAATGTGTATTTGTACTTACTTTTTACTTGAAACCAATAAACAGGAATCTAAGTATCTTTTAATTTCAGGTATTATGGATAGGACATAGCACCAAATTAGTATAATATTGTAACTTAGAATTATTATTACACAAAAATAAATGGCTACAGAATAGTGCCACTACGTTTGTATAAATGCTCTATGCTCATCGGCGCCTCTCTATAATAAAGTCTCTGTCTATTAATTTCACAGGGCTACAAAATTAAAATTTTGGAAAAGTACAAAAGAGGTTTTCAGTGATTTTTAGTGTTCTGATTTCGAAAATGACCTACATTTTTCCCCATCACATCAGGATTTTTTTGTAAAATCAATATCTTTGCTAAAACCTTATTTGAAAAGGAATTTTCTCAAACAATTTAGCCTGGGCAATTTGGCAAAAGTGGTTTTTATCCAGTTAAATGTATGTAAATATTTTTCTTGATGAAGCAAATTAATTTCTCAGCAATTAAATGAATAGTGAGTGATTGAGAGAATATTAACGTCGCACTGTTCAGCTACACGAGAGATTTTGGCGATGGACCTCGTAATTTTGAAACATGGTCAAGTGACGAGGACGATACCTGAGCTGGCACCCACTCTCCTAACTATGACACCACACATACGGGAGAACGTTTGAGCTCTCCACCGATTTAACATGCATCGCTCCCCTACACAGAGGTGTCTTCAGCGGCACTAGTCTCGAACTAATGACATGCCTGACATGAGTCCATTACCTTGGCCACCAGCAATTAGATGAAAACCATTGTTTCTAGACCTCACAGGCTGTCTCTGGTCATGAGAAAAACAAGAAATTCCCTTGAGGCTTAAACATTTTACATCCAATCATGGTGTAGTTTCTAAAAGAAAATCACAGCATATTATTTTAATTTGTTTTTATTAAGGTATTTACAAAAAATATATAGACGGTTTTCGAAATTAATAATTATTAATTTCTGTGGTTTCAGTGGTAGGGCGGAAGAACAAAAGTAAATTGCTCTTGCTCTCGAAAATAAATTTGATATGGTATTTCTGGTATTTTATTTTTGATTTGTGTGTATTTTTTACTGGTTTATTGTTGTATTACTAATCTGATTGTAAACACCTTTTCTGTTTGTTATCTTCAACGAGGAACGGGGCCCCCCTAGAACCCGGGGGCCCTGGGCTGCAGCCCATTTAGCCCATACGTAGATCCGGCCTTGAATAAAAAGCACAATAAATTAGGAGGATGCGCTAAACTAGTGCATTTCTTTAAATTCATTTACATACTGGATTAAATTTTTTTTTAAAATGAACTCGGAACCAAAAATTCATGGATCAAAATTCATCGATTCATAGATTGAAGATCAAAGTTCTGGGAATCATTTTTCGTAAAAACCACATCGTCACTTATAATAATCACATATATAATCCGCCATCACATGTAATACATGTGGGTAACCCTAGATGCTACACAATTCAAATACGTGGTTATCATTGGGGTTTTAATATCAGTACAATATTTTTTTTGTTGCACGTTGAACTGATAACTGGAGTCCATCAGCTTGAGGGCAGGTCCGCTAACGGCTAACCGCTTCCTTCACCTCTGACGATAGCAAGCTCTGCTATTAGATTTTACTTTCCTTAAACAATACGGATAGAAAATACAATGGAGGCTTAATGCCAAGAAATAACCATTGCTCTCAACTAATTCCAGTTCGAAAATATGTATTTGTAAAATGGGAGACACCCACCAAAAATTTCCTGTGATCCCCTACCTATCTATTGCGAGGCATCTTCCCCGGTGCATTCCCCCCACCCCTCTACAGCTTTTTGGACAATATCTCGGAACCCGAGCCTCACAATACATTCGAACCTGGCTCATTCGATCCCTATCTATCTGCTTTTCCAGTTATTATAATTTCACATCGTTTTAATTGTGTGTGTTTTAAACTTTTTTAAACTTTTTAAATTTGTTTAAATTCACAATATCTTGGCTCCTGTTTGAGTCTCGGACTTAAGATTTGAACCAACTGTTCCACTTGTTCAGACCCATCCAGTCATCTACTTTATTCCCAATGTGTAGACATGAGGAGGGCAGGGCTTAAGCACTAAAATATCATGCTCCCACGTTAATCCTATGGGGACTGGAAAAAAATTCACCCCCCTGAGGAATTGAGCTTGGGACTTAATTGTTAGAGGTCCACTATATTTTCGTATTAGCGCGAGCTTTACGCGGAATTGGCCTCCATGTTATTGGTCTTATTATTCCTATGCGGGGGTGTTTAAATTTATTTAAATCGTGATTATCTCGGGTTTGGCTGGTTCGATTGACTTAAGGTTGGTATCATTCAATTCTACTCGTGACCCCCTTTCGTCCTTGGTCCAGCTTGCCCTGTTCAAGATTTTTAGAAAGATTTTTATTTTCATAATAAATGCAATACTTTTTACAATCTATAAAGTACCTATAACCAGTTGATTAAATTTAAATATTGTTTCAGGATATATTTTTCTAACAATGGAATGGGGTCCCCCCTCAAATGCCATGTAGTTCGTAGGGTTCCTTAATTTATGTTATGGTTTGGCAATCCTTTGTTTATATATCTATACACTTGCTAAAAAAAGTTGCGTTCACTCATAACAAATCATACAAAAAAAGGTAAAATTTAATAGAAATAATTTTTTTCTACAATATTTCACGAATTTGTTTACTATTATTTAAATATTGAGCATGAAAGAACTCATTAATTTTGACTTAAAACTACATAAGATAACGGGAGTTAAGTAGCAACGTACACAAATCATAGGCAGAAAAAGTGTGCGTTCACTATTTGAATATTCTTGCAATTTTTATCAACACGCGTTATAGGTTAACACAGTTTTTGCATTCAGTTATCAAGTAAAATGTCTTAAGAAATTTGTAAGGCAATAATTTTAATGATTTTGTGAGATTCGAAGCAATTTAAAGAAATGAAAAATAAAAAGATGGAAATTAGTACCAGTGAGCGTAAAATCATTGTGAAAATACGGGAATATGGATAAAATCGTCGGGGTATTGCCAGATCCGTTGAACGGCAGTATTCATCTATATCCAGCGTGTTATTAATATCTTTAAATCTACAGGAGTTTACGTATCCAAACCTCGTTCAGATTGTCCATCTTAACTCACAATCAGAAAAAAACCAAGCATGATATCCTTGATGGAAAAAAAAAATCCCCTTTTAACTCCAACTGAAATAGAAACATTCACAAGAAGTTTAAGAAAAATACTTATGGGAATACTGCAAGAAAAAGGTAGAAAAAGGCTGTATACACGGAGAAAAAAGAAATACTCAAAAATGACTACATGGACATGCTCAATTTGAAATGAGTTTGTTTATATCAGATTTGAACGCATGCCTTTACAAATATGAGACATTACATGTACTCAAAATTTCAAAAAATGGTTAATTAACACTATCAAACAAATTAAAAAGATATTCAGGATTAAAAAAGTTTTTTTAATATACTGGCTACATATTTTAAAGATTGGGGTTCAACAACAAATTTAGTTCTCATAAATCTTCCGAACTATTTTTCGTTTCTACCACGCTACCCGCGGACGAACACATGAGTACTAGATTGTTTTGATATTGTAAGGCTTTTATAGGAATTTAGCGGGAAAATGTATTAAAAATGCCTTTTTTTTAGGATTACTTAAAAAAATCAATTTAAGGTATGTGCCTACCCTCGGAGCATTTTATTGAAACAAATTTTCAACTAAAAAAACACTTTTTTCTTTAAAAAGGGTGTGCATAGAACTAGGAATTAAGGTTCAAGTGTAGTATAGATACTTGGCGATGTCAAATTTTTTTGGTGACCAAAATCGATCGCCAAGCTACTTCACTTAGCGATAGGTTTCCCGAAGCCAGAATGAATTCGTTATCTCACCAATAATATCTATATAAAAATCGAAAGGGCCCCCTCCCCTATACTACACTTGAGTCAGGAATTAAAATACAATTCCACAAAATTTTAAATTATTTTGGATAGATTGGGAATTTTTAGTTAAAAATTGCAGTTACAGTAAACCTTGTATTGAAAATTCTAATTAATATATTCAAATAATATTAAAACTGCACCCAAATAACATCATTATCTGTGCCTAAAGCGATAAGAGTTACATTATTTTTTTGAAATTTGTCAATTTTTTAAAAAAAAAAGCATATTTTTTCTCACAAATTGTATGTGCAATAAAATGCATATATACATACACAGAGATTATAGTCTATAATACAAATAAAATAAAATAAAAGTTTTCTTAAAATGTTAATTCAATGTCTTAAAAAGAAATCCATTTGTGAACTTTACCGTGAAGCCAAAAAACATAGTTTCTCAGACAATGCTTTTAAAGATTTAAATACAATATGAAAAATGTTCTACTAGTTGTACATTTCTTAAACTCACCATAATTATAGCTCAAACTCTTTAGCTTCATGTTTAACTAATTTTCAACCCTTTTGCTGTTTTCTGGAGAGTTTTATAATTATAAAAATTGTCGAGTTTAGTAAAATTTTCATGAAAAATTGCAATTAGGATCTTTTACACAAAATTCTAATGAATGTATTCAAATAATATTTATACAGTACATAAATAATGGAACATCTTTATATATTAGGAATTAAAAGATATGTATTACTTTTAAAAGTTTTTTAAATATGCCAAATTTTATGCAAAAACTCGATTTTTTAAAAAATTAATGATATTTTTTACATTTAAATGCAATGAAGTACATAAATACAGTGAACCCCAAAAGTGTTCGTACACTTGCAGTTTCCTATAAAATTTAATGATTTCGACTAATAAAAATTAATGTATAGAAATTGTAATTTTTTTATGATATCTGCAACTTGTTCTTAATGGAATGACATAATTATTTTTTTAAAAATAGCATAACTATTATTTTTAAAAATTAATAATCAAAAAGCTCCTGAAAAATTACGCCACTAAAGTCTTAGAACACTTAACAAAAATCTCAACATAGCTTTAAATATTGTATTTCTTTCTTAATTTAGAACTTAGTAGGATATCTTTTAGTGTCCACAACAACTTTTAAACATCTTGGTATAGATTTAATCAGCTTTTTTGTAATTTCTGCATCGATTTACCTCCATGCTTCTGTGATTATTATTTTTACTTCCATTTATGTGTTTATGTCATGTTTTTTTATTTTAAATCTAGTTCTCCCCTAATATGCTCTGCTGGGCTAAATAAATTGATTGAGGAGGTGTTTTCACAAAATTTTGGGCCAGTTATAAAGACAACAGCGGTGTACATTGAGAGCAGTACGCTTGGCTTCATTATCCTGTTAAAATATGAAGTCGTGTTCAATATCAAATTTTGGACAGACAATTTAATATTTCTCTTTAAAATATTTGACTAGAGCTCATGATTCTCAATACCATCAAAAATCACCTAATTCTGTGGCTGATTTACGCCCCCACGCAAGAACACTTCCACTTCCATGGTTCATTCATCCAACTAGATTCTTGTGACTTAAGTTAAAGAAAATTCAAAATTGACAGGAAAGTGATTGGGATGACAGAAAATTCAACATTTTTGGTTCTGATGGGCATATAATAGTTTTAAAGGAAAAAATGAGGCATTTAATCCAGGGAATTTATGTGGAACAAGAGCTCCTCCACCTCCATGCTTCAACACAGAGGTGTTCTTGCGGGGGAGGGGGGGTGTAAATAGGCTTCAGGAATTAGGTAATTTGGTATTTTTTGATGGTATTGAGAATCATGAGCTCTATTTAAATATTTTAAAGAGAAATTTTAAATTATCCTCTCAAAATTTGGATATTTCAGACGACTTCATTTTTTAACAGGATAATGACGCCAAGAGAACTGCTCTCAATGTACACTGCTGGTGTCTCTATAACTGTACCCAAAAGTTTGAAAACACCTCCTCAATCAATTTATTTAGCCCAGCAGAGCATATTTGGGGAGAACTAGATTTAAAATAAAAAGAAAACATGACATATAAACACATAATGGGAAGTAAAAACAATAATCACAGAAGCATGGAGGTAAATCGATGCAGAAATTACAAAAAAGCTGATTAAATCTATACCAAGATGTTTAAAAGTTGTTGTGGACACTAAAAGATATCCTACTAAGTTCTAAATTAAGAAAGAAATACAATATTTAAAGCTATGTTGAGATTTTTGTTAAGTGTACGAATACTTTTGTGGCGTAATTTTTCAGTAGCTTTTTGATTATTAATTTTTAAAAATAATAGTTATACTATTTTACAATTAGTAATCTTTTTAAGAGACTAATTTCTTGTAGATTTTAAAGAACTTTTCTAGCTTATTGGTAAACTTACGGAAAATGTCTTAAAAGTTCTCATAAAAAAATTATTTCATTACATTTATTTTATGGTTCCTTTATTGTGACTATAGTGCTTTGTTTATTTGGATGAAAATAAATGAAGTATATATATCAGATTCTTTATATTTAACCCAAAATAAATATATTTTATGCTTTTACTCATTAAAGAAAGGTAGAGAAAAATTATGTTTTTACCATAAAATCTGGCATATCATGTATACCATCGTATTACATGCACTTATACTTTCAAGTAGCAATTTTTAATTTTTATGTTTATTTGCTGAAAATGTGCACTCCAATTTTCATGAAGAAACATGAGATGTATGCGAGTCATGCTCTTAAAGTTTGAAAGTCATTTATTCTAAGCTTTAGTAAAAAATAGTATACATCTAGAAGTGCAACCCTTTAAGTTCACAAGGAATGCCATTTCTTTTAAATAACCATTATTTTGATCTATGTAGAAATCTAATTTTTTTCCTGTGCTCACATTTTTTAAAGCTCTTATTTTTATACCTGGTATATAACGTGCACGCATAAAATTCAATCTTATTTTTTGTGTTAAAAGTGTGCACCATACACCAACCAGATTTTACGATACATATTACCACAACAATGCCAATGTTCAAGATAACGTGCCAAGTTGGTGACCCTGATTTTGCATGTGTCGTATGCGCCAGATTGACTACCATGTGTTGTATTACATATAATTTCACCAATATGGTTGCAATATTATGAAAGTACCAAAAATTAATACAGCTTGGGTACAAAAACTCCTGTATGCAGGTATGTTGTACACAAGTGAAAAAACATAAATCTTGGTACTTACGTATTATCACAACCAATTGGTGACATTATATGAAACAAAGCACCTGTTTGCCAATTCAGCACGTTCAACACACAGGAACTCGGAGGGTACTTGTGTATTTTTGCGACAATCGCTGACTCTAAATAACTCGCTGAGTTGGCCACCCCGATTTCCTATGTGTGGTACACACTGAATTGGCTGCCAGGTGCTTTATTTCATATAATATCGCTAATAGGTTGCAATAAGACGCAATTACCAATCAGGGTTGCCAACTTGGTGTGTTATTATTAGATTTGGCATTTGTTGTGATAATACGTAATTTGTTCAGTCTGACGTATTTGAAGCACAATTAATTTAAATTATAGTTTTAAGAAACATGCTTTTTTATCAAACTAAAAAGTAAGAAATAAATCTTAATATAAGAATAAAATGATTAACTAGAAAATTAATGTCATCGTGGTAAAGGCGTGGGGTCCTCTGTACTACATTTTTACACTAACTCTGCATTTTGGAATAGAACTAGTAAGAAATTATAACAATTGATATTGAGCACCCCACTCTTTTATATGCAGTTATTATTTTTCCAGTTTCAATTTTATTTTTTTCTGCTTTTTTCTTGGCATTTCTAAATACCTTTTGTTCTATTTCTTTAAATCCTGGCATTCATATTTTTCTAATTGGTTTTCTATAAAAAAAAGTACTTATGTTTTTGCTTCTTAATGTAATTCCTTTTTTGCCAGGAATAAGCCAATCTTTTAAATTATTGTCATGTTGAGTTCTTAGTGGGAGACCATCATCATTGATTGAATACTATTGGATGCCAAAATTTTTGCAGCGATTTCAAAACCACTTCTAAAAGATGTTTAATGTGTAGTGTACTGATAGCAAATTAGTTCCTGTATATATTGTTCCAATGTGTGGTATTTTTTTAACTGTTGTTTTTATAAATGTGAAATTCAGGTAGACGTGCAATATTTATAAAAATTGTATTTTTTAAATCTTTTATCTTGTTTCTAAATTATGAATGCTTTATTTTTAATTTGCACTAATTTCATTTCTGCTTGCTAGTACAAATCTTGATTTTTAATGTTTCCACTCATAATTTGTTTTAAATTTTGATATAGCTCTGAATTTTTTTTTATACATATTTTATGGATAAAATTAATCTATGAATTTCATACATTTTGCACTTTCTGCCAAAGACCATTGGTTTCACATTGTAGCTTTGTCATTATGTTCTAAATACTCATACAGGCATAGCATATCACTACATGTGTTATGCTAAATTTTGTAGATAGTCATTTCGAAAACTATATAATTATGAACAACCTTTGTAAAAATTTTACTCTAATGAGAACTTTCAAAATTCCTTTCAGAACCAGCTATCTATAAATTCTGCAGTAAATAATTTAGATGACTCGCATATCCTAACATGTAATTTATTTGAAACAACACTGTTTGAAAGGCATTTTCACTCACATTTTGTAACTCAAAGACATGATTCGATAAAACAATTAAAAAGTTGTTTATTTATGTACTTTTACACACTTTCCTATATTTACAATGTATATTACACTAAAACATAATCTGTTCTGCACAAATAAGGATGGAGTTGACTATAATATGGATTAGATAGTGTTTATAAAAAAAAAATTTCACTTATATTCTTGTTTATTTTTTATGTATATATGTATGTGTACAATTTCCAGAATAAATATTTCAGCAATATGATTTTGGTTTGTTTTATTTTTCTTGTTAACAGTGAATAATTGAAAAAAGGTATTGAAAATAAAATTCTGTACAGCAAGTGAAATTGCTAAATTATGATTCTATTGGTCCTTATGATGTTATTTTTCTTCTGAATGGGTGCTGAAAACTTCTCTAAAAGCTCTTTCCATTAGGTTAAAAACTAAATGTTTTGTTAATGCAAAAATGTACTGTTAGAGTTGTTTTTACATTCTTCTAAGGACTAAAATTTTTAAGTATTTTAATTAAAAAAAACATTAACTTAAAAACTATTATATTTGTTTTCTTTGGTGATAGGAAAGTGTAAAATCAGTTGCTTTAACAAAAAACGAGCTTAGTTGGTAATATAGCAATGCATTTTCTTTATTTCCATGTGGATAGGTTTCTATTTAAACAAAACAATTGATATAAAGAGTACTTACACACCTGGGCCTAATGAGTGTTACTTTAGTCAAAAGGTTTTTTTCTTCAGGTTACATAATATGTAAATAGCTATTTCTTTCTGGCATTGTTTTGAAATTTTTACTTAGAAAAATCTGTTATTTATCATAATGTTTCCTAGATATTTCTAATAACTTATCATTGAAGGGCTGAATTTTTTTAAATAAAAGTTAATTTTCTGCTTGTATATGATTTTAAGGAAACAATATAATGCTTCTAGAGAAACATAAATATAAATAATGAATCAAATTGCTTCTGGAACTAGTTCAAAATGCATACACATTTGTTAAACGATAACATCGAATTTATTTTTGCAGTTTTCAAAGATTTATATTTGCGGTATAAGTTCGAAGACATGCAGTTTGTGATCAAATAATAGTTGCATTTTTTTTTTCTCGAAAAGTAATATTTTTGTTGATACTTGCGTATTGTCGCCACCGTATTGGCGACATTATATAAAACGAAGTACATGGTTGCTAATTCAGCGCGTAGGACACATGCGAAATCGTTACTGCCAAATTTGGCGAGTTATCTTTAACTTAGGCACTTTCGCGATAATATGCGAGTACCTTTTTGTTACACACAATAAATGTAAAATGAATTTTGATTTCGAAGTTAAGTGTAAAAATTTCATGAAATGAAAATAAAATTATACGTAAGATGTAGAAAGTGAAAATTTACAACTCAGGTATCACATTTTTAAATCCCTTAAGATTTGGGTTAATAAATATTTTTCTGTTAAAAATTCATATTAGATACAACAGTACCGAAAATAAATGCTATACATACTCATTTTATTGTTTTAACTCATATTTGATACATTAACAAATTCAAATATGAGTGCATTATATACTCATATCGATCTTTCATTCTCAAAAATTTGATCCCGTAACAGGTTCAAAAATGAGAATGTACTTGTGTCTCAATATGAGAATATGCGATTCTCAGATTTGAGTAAGCGTGCATCGGAGCTATTTTGAGAATGTGAAGTATTCAAAAGTGAGCTGTTTTCTCTCAGTTTTGAACATCGTTTCTCGCAGTGT
>BMAO01018347.1:0-12253 GCA_019973975.1 Trichonephila clavata | reverse complement strand
GTTCACGTATATAAGAAATACTGAGGTTAAACGAAAGCTACGCAAGTTTCTGGGTTCCAGGAACCTGTAGATATTTTATGTCATAAAAATTGTAACTAAAAAATAAGGCAATAACATTTTATACCGTCAAATAAAAAGACATCGCCAAATGCCCCGATGTGCTGCCAATTATGAAAAACTGTTCCTACGCATGCCGAAACCCAATAATCTTATTCGAGCGTACAATGAGAACTTTGGTGACGTCTTCGATTTTGCGACATTGGCTGACAAATTTAATCCTTAAGTACCGTGAAAAATCAAACAACATCCCCACAATTGCATCTGATTTGAAACGCCTTCCTTGTGTCAAAACATTTCAAACAGCAATTTTTTCTGCAATCATCGTAAGATCCGAGATTATACATAATCCGAAAGTTCGAAGAACTTAACTTTAAAGGCAACAAGGAATTTTAAATTTATTTTTGTACTTCTGCAGATATTTTGAACATTTTTATTCCTGCATTACCTTTTATATTGTCAATTTTTCTTAAAATGGCGAATGATGCACTCTTTCAACATCTCATGACGCATCTATTTCCATATTATTATGCAAAACATCATAAAATTCAAGGATTCGAATGTGTTGAAACATTTGTTCCGAAGGGAGCTTAACAGAAAATTTATTTGACGTTATAGCAAAAGCTATGCATTCGCTAGAAGATTTCATTATTTATTCCTGGATCGAAAGTCTTAAATACAATTCAGAGAGTGTAAAAGATTTTGAAACATACATTTTACATGTGATGATGTTCTGCATTGAAAAAAACACTTTTAAACGATATATATGAGCGATTTATTAACGTATGCTCTTTAGTAACCATTATAGGATTACATACTTTTTTTACTACTGGCAAGAAATTTTAAAACTGATCCTAGAATTTTAACGTATTCTTCGAGAAAGCTCTTAAGGAAGATTTCAAAAAGCGAGGAGGCTGGAAGCGTCTTGAAAAATACATCATGTTCCAAGATTATCTAGAGTATAATGAACTGCTCTGTGATGCACAAAGTCCTTGTGTAGAATTTGATGAAAAATCAATTGAATTTGCTTCCGACGATGTCATGTGTATTCACCTTTCCTCATTTCGGAAGAAACTGAAAATGATTTTGCATCTGATTTGACTGTGGAGGTGATTTCGAGCATAGAAGCCTCCTCCTAGCTGAATTAAGATCATCAACTCAGGATGTAAGCCCATCACCTTCTAATTTCCAAGAAAACTCAACTCTGGTATGGAGAAATTGAGAATGGAGGAAGAAATCGCGCGCGCGCGCGGTGAAAGTTCTAAAGCTTCTGGAGACGATAGCTTCTACATAGAAAATCATATCAAATTTGCTTAGAAAACCATATTGTGAATTTAAAAAGACAGATCCGTCAGTTCAATTTGAATACAATATCTCAAGTATAGGTGAGTCTTCAGACAATGCTGCTAATCGCTTAATTACTGGCTTAAGACATTTACAATTAAAAATAGAACATGCCATTTTGTTGCTTGACTCTCTTTTGTAGAAAAAGGAAACGGATACTTAACGTTGATAGTTTTTGTAGGTATTGACAGTTTCTAAGCAAATAATGTATATATATTTGCAACACCTTTAAAATTTAAATATTCAAAATTTATATTTTTGTTATTTAAAATAAAATAATCTATTGCTTCAAAATGTTTTGAAGTCTTCTTGGATGCATTTTGTGTCGGCCTTTTAAAACTCTAGTGATATGTTTCAAACATTTTCTATAAAACTTAAAGATAACAATGATATAAGTTCTTGAAATTAATACTTCTAAGATCTAAAAACCTTGATGAGTTCCCGCTAAACAATGTATTAAAACTCCTTCAAAATGCAAGCAGTTTAGGGATTACCATGACCGTAATTATTGACATGTCGCAGTTTCGTGCTCTGATACCACTAAAGACCCACTGTGTGGGAAATTTGTAGAGCAGGGGTTCTTAACTTATTTTCCGTCTGGCACATTTGACAAACAGGAAATTGTTCACGGACGCAGTTAAAAAAGCATATCGATTCTTAATATTTCATTATTTTATTGCAATCATAAGTGTCATAAACAATATCGTACTCTAAAAAAAGGTAACAAAAAATTCAAATAATTACACTAAATGTTATTTTTGGCATTTCATATTATCTACTAAATTTTCAGTCAGGCGCATATGATATTCCTAATTATATAGTGTGTGTCCGAGATTTCTATCGCTATGTCGAGATCAGATTGTTGATTTTATTGTGTTCATTCATGAAAAACGATTCAAATAATATGTGGAACCGAAAAAGGATTCTCATATGTAAGCTCTTTTGAAAAGTGGGATCTTAATGTGCAACAGATTCAACGCGAGGGTCTTGAACGATAATAACTGATAAGCAATAGTGTTAACAGTACTAGTGGTAAAAAAATTGTTAAAAGTACTAGTGGTACAAAACAGTGTTACCAGTAAAATAATTTTTCGGATTATATCTTATCTTTAAAAGTATGTCTCTCTCGCGTGAACACAAAAAATTGTGGTGAGACGAGGGTTGGTGACGGTCGATATTTTTTTTTAACATTATAAAACCCCGTGCACCACGCAATGTATAACACGGGGGCATACAACAGACAGAAGAAGGATTACAACACAAACATCCATGCCTTCTCCGGGATTCGAACCCAGTCCCTACAGTCAGCTTCACTGACCACTGTACCGGATGGGCGGCGACGTCGATATTTATGTAGTATAGAGTGGATAGCCGCGGTGCCCAAAAATGCTTCGTGGCACATTCGCCCGTTGGTACAAGTTTAAGAGCCCTGCTGTAGAGGCTAACGGGATCCGCTAACAAAAGCTCATATGTAGCTTTGAAATGTGACTTTAAAAATCCAAATCAATTTTTTTAAGAATCTACTATTGACTATGTAAATTGTAAAAACCAATCCTATGTGTGTTTATAACTTCGTTAAGTGCATTCTGGTCACATCAATTTGGAGAGCCAAACGGAAGATTAGCATTCAAACATTTACAAGTAAATAGCGATAGCTGATAGAAAGAAATGAAACCATTTACACCAAAAATGTTTAAACAAGTAATATTTCCATTGGTGAAATATGGATTATCTAGAAATATATTGCATTTTTACATATTCTGTCTGTTGATTTTCATGCAGATGAGTTAAGATCTAGCTGATTCTAAAGGTCAATCGATACTACACCAATATCTAGAACCTCAACAACTCAATATAATTTCTTTAATAATTAGAAACTTGTTAAGGTTTGAAACACGCGTGCTTAAGAGTAATTTTCCTTTTATATTTCGAATTGCTCTTAAAAGCATTTTTAAAGATTTGTGTTTTCTTAAATATTTAGATTTTTCTAGTAATATTTCAGTGCTAGGGATTACAAAACTACTCCATAACGGTCTTTTGTAAGTAAATGAAACCTTCAGTTCACCCAAGGGTGGTTCCATTTTTGATCATAGTGTGTGGAACATTTATGGTCTTGATTTAAATTTATTAAGGACACAGTACGATTCAATTGACAAAAATTGGTCAAAAAATCAAATCTAATTTTTTTAACTTAAATTATTCTTCATATACTTTTCTATAACCTGACAAAATTTAAAAGCTCTAAACTTAAAAAACACAGAATTATGATAGCTTTTGCGTTCGTTTTCATTCACATCCCTATAGCAAATCAAAACTTTAAAATGACTTTTCTCGGAAAGATAAAATAAATAGTTTGTCTTCATTTAAAATGCTAAGGCTTTTTTTTCTATTGTGCCTAATGCTTTCAATTTTTTTTACCTATTGCTAGTAGTACATGTTCCAAAAGTTGGTATGCATTTTTAAATCAAAGCAATACTTATTTTTTTAAAAATAATTGAACTCAGAATTTGTACATTTTTTAAAGAATTTTCAATAAGCATTCATAAAAGGAAGTATTGTACAAATGCCAATCATGTTATTGCAAAATCCATACCAACTTTTTTTATGCATAGTTGACGTACTTGTAAATCAAATTTTATGCGTGTGTGTAAACTTTTGTAGGAGGAAGTAGCATTTTAAAATCACTTACAAATTTTAAGTATTTTCCTTAAAAAATTAAATTAGATACTTTTTATGAAATTTTGAGCACAAAATCTTTTTTACATAGTATATACACGTAGGAGGCAACCAAAAAAATTTGAAAATCCTTAAATAAAATTTTTTTGCTTTAATCGTACCATGTTCTTAAACACGCTTTCGCCGATATCTTACAGCTCTTTTAACAAAATTAAGTCCTAAAAAGTTAGAAAAACGGAGTTATTCATCTAATTTTTTCCAAGACCAAACTTAAATTATATAATTGGATGCTATTTATAAAATAAAGTCGTCAAAAAAGCTTTACTTTAAAAATGTTAAATATTGTAAATGAAAATGATATAGCAAGTTAATTTTTTTGATCTCGAGTCACTTGAATTGAGTATTAATGCATATTTTTATATTAAATGAAACTAACATACGCGCTTGTGAGTAAAATGTCATAACTACTTCGTGAACACACAACTAAATAAATTTAACTTATGAATAACTACATATTTGATTTATTATTTATTAACTAGCCTTTACCCTCCCGCTTCGCTGGGTATTTCATGATGTTTTATAAATATATCTGTTTATATTCTGCAGACAGACAGACAAAAATTTTAAAAATTGGGTTTTTGTTATGAGTACCGTATATACTTTAGTGCATTAAGTAAAAAGCTGCTAATTTGAAATTACAAACAGACACTTCAATTTTATTTATTGTATATATATAGATTGGGATTATAAGAACTATTGTTTAAATGTGACTAAAAATGTAAATAAAAAAAAGAAAGGATAAAACTAACCGTAAAACTTATCAATTTTTTGTTTCTTGCATTGCTTTTTGCTTATGAAGCGTTGATTTATTATTTTTAAAAGCGCATCCGAAACAGCCGATGCTCTACTTAACTGAACAGTGAGATAACTATCATAAAAAAAATTATGCACGTGTCTGCGTATTATCATCTGCGCGTAACACTGTTATGTCTCATTAAGAGCATCGGTCGCCAGTAACCAAAACAACAACTTCATTAGCTCAGCTTGGCGTTCATTTGGGTTCATTTGGCATTCAGTTTCACGTTCACCCGTATAGGTTTCGTTCCCGTAAGAATACGGGAATAAAATAATAGCCTATGTTACTCCCCGTTAATGTAGCTTTCCAATTAGTGAAAGAATTTTTAAAATCGCGCAAGCCGTTTCCGAGATTAGCCGAACAAAGACAGACAGACAGACAAAAAATTTTAAAAATTGTTTTTTGTTATGAGTACCATATATACTTTTAGTGCATTAAGTAAAAAGCTGCTAATTTGAAATTACAAACAGACACTTCAATTTTATTTATTTGTATAGATGACGCACTTAGAAGCTTCGCGGAAAATAACGGGGTGAAGGAGATCGTAACCTTGAACTCCCTCAAATGAAAAGGACATCTTTAGTGGTTGAAACAATGAAGAGTGTAAACCTTACTTTTACATGATAAATTCAACTTTCAATGTAATAAGACATTACCGCAGCGTTTCTCAACATGTAGGGTGCCACTCCTCAGGAGACGTGATAATCCTACTAGGGAGGCAAAGAAATCAAAAAGTGGAAAATAAAAGATTATTTGCAAGAATTATGAATCTACTGGAAGAGAGCAAAACAAAATATACATTCGGTCATAACAAAAAAGAAATGAAACATACACGCATTTCCCCTGATATAATATACTTATAAGTATATCAGACACAATGTATTTTGTTATTAATTCATAAAGTAGTAAGTAAGAGAACAAGTTGAATAAGTACTAGAGACCCCCATGTAGGCTAATCATAAACAAATCATATACAAAATTTACTACTTATCTTGTTAATTTTTGTATGATTTATTATTAAATTCGTATCAAAGCTTTAATCGAAATAATTATTATTTAATTCAATACATTAATATTTGCACGTTGAAAATTATGATTGAAAAGTGATTTACAAATATTGGAAGTTTGAGAATCACTGCATTGACGTGACAAATGAAAACAACGTTCATATTTTTACTAAAAACCAATGGTTTAATTTAATGTAAAAATAGGGACAAAATCAATGTAAAACTTCCAAAACGAAAAATTTGAGAACTATTTGAAATGAACATTTGCAAATTTGTACCTAATTAAATTGAGAATACACCAATAAAAATTTTGTAATATCTCCTCACACAAAAAAGTGTCAATATTTAGTTGCATGTCCATTGGATTTTATAATGGCTTCTAAATGTAATGGTATCGATCCGACGCACCTTTTGGTGGTATATGAAGATAATTTCTCCCATTCTTCTAGCACACAACACATGTTTAAAGTGAGTTTCGATCCTAATTTTGTGTTTTTGAACCACTGTTTAGAGTGTGGCTTAGCGTGTCATGAGTTCCCAGTACTACTGAAGAACAGCTGTTTAGGGAGCGATGCACGTTAAATCTGTTGAGATTTCAAACGTCCTCCCCGTATGGTGTGCCAGTTAGGAGAGGGGTGCCACATCAGGTGGCGTTTGCATCATCTGACGATGGTTCAAAATTACGTAGTCCATTGCCAAAAAAAACCTCGGCTAGCTGAACAGTGCAACGTTAAAATTCGCTCACTCACTCGAGTGTGGCTTACAGATTTTCAATGATATTAATCTCGAGGACTGTGGGGCATGTAACTGCGGTTTGGAACGAAAAAGATACCGCATTTCGACATTACGTGCACTGATTTTGAGGTCATTGCTTTGCTGGAAAATTAAATTCCTATGTAAACTTAAATTTTTCTCACTTTCCTTCTCAGATTGTTTCGAAGTATATCCAAATAAACCCTATGGTTCATAATGCCATCTATGTCGGCTCCGGTAGCTCAGAGGAAGTGCTCCTGCTTCGTAAGCTTAAGGTTGCTGATTCGATCCTGGCTGGAGTCGATAAATTTTCTGGATGCGAAAATCGTAGGTACGCATGTCATATGATTATGGGACATGTAAGTTATCCCTTGAGTATCAACTTGGCTCTGGTACTCTCGGCAAAAATTAACATCTGACCAGAACTTGAATTAACTTAATTTAAGCGTCAAAATTTGGTATCGAATGTCACCACTAGATGGTGCCCACACAGGAATAGCCTTCACATTTGGGGATGTGCCGTGTCTGCAAAGGCTTAGCCGCTAATATGCAGCCCATTAGGGGAAAAAATAACACGCCATCTATAAAAACTAAATTTTCCGGATGAAGCCATACAATCCCAAAACATGAGAGACTCATCACTGTAAATTAACTGTTGGGCGTAATTTTTTTTTGTGTGGATCGGTATATTGGTCTTTATTCACACGTGTGACAGTCGTCATGGCCAAATTGTTGAATTTACATTCAACACTCTGAATATAACTTTCTCCCAAAAGTTATTGGTCTTAATTGATGACTTTTTACAAACTCGAAAAGTTTCTTCTGACTTTGCAAGCTGATGAATAATTTCTTTCTAACAACTCGACTTTTATATCCAATTTGCCTAATAACATTTCACACAGTTTCGGCACATACATTTATGTGTATCATTTGAGAAGTTTCTACATCCAATCATTTAGAAAATTATAATGATTCTCTTAACACACAAAAACTGTGGCTTCTACGAACAATTTCAGCTATTTCACGTTAAGAGATTCCTTTTTTTAAAAATAATCTTAAAAGGATATCCTTAAATCAATACTAGTTTCACTTCGAAGAGCTATTTTCTAATTAGAAATTTTGCTTTAAGTTAATCTAACAAATTTAATTACACAAAAATGATCGTTGAAGCGATTTAAGATAAGAATACACAAAATTAAATTGAAACATGTCAAATTGAAAATATTTAGCGTTAGTTATAAACATTTTTTTTCATAAGTTTATTCTCAGTTTTTTTGGGTCAATTTGCAAATGTTTATTTAAAATGTTTTTCCGTTGATTATTCTTTATTTTTACTTTAAATTAAATCATTTGTTTGGGTAAAAATATAAAGGGATTAGTGCTTTTCGATAATGTTTTATTTACATTAAAGCTCAATTTATAGCAAGTAAAAGTAAGAGGTACTCTCAATTGTTTGTATCATTGCATTTGTCATACCGCTCTCCAAAATACTACACATACCAACGTGAGGGCTTTCAGTCTCAACATTTAATGTTCATAATCTCTAGCCACGGCATGTCTTTAGAAGCAACAGGACTCGAACCTTTGATTTGATTTAGCCGTTCACGATTTCGCAACCATTACAACTTGGTTACCGGGTATGTTACAAGCAATTTTAAATTATTTGTAAAATCACATGAAACAATTTTTTTTTATTTTGACATTTTAACCCGGAAGATGGCGAGCACTCGATACTAACGTTAATAGTCACGCGGGGGGCTGAGTCACCCTAATCATTTTTTATAATTATTTTTATTGAACACGACAAAAATTATTGTTTCAGTGAATACTTTAATTAAAAGTTAGTATACTCACCTACTTTTAATGATATTTCAATTTTTCTTTGATGATTTGAGATAAATATCAATCAAACTGACCCAAGAAGAAATATGCGCTTCTTTAATAAAGGACATAAATCACACAAACACGTTTTGCTAACATTACAAGAATATTAGTTACAGACAAAACTGTCATATTTTGTTCAAGTTAAAGTTGTTTTACTGACCTTTGATGATAGACAAATAACGTGTTGATTTTTTTTTTGCTTCAGTCTTTTTCAGGGCGAAGTGTGTGTTGTGGAATACTCTTATTACTTAGAAATTTCCTTGCAGCTCAAACATTTCCTGTTCGTATCTTTTCTCTCACACACACAAATTTACTGTCGTTATCATGATCAATATGCATTATTTCATTATCTTCCATTGTTTCAGTTTCACCTCCTTCAATAGAGATCACAGATGCCCATTTCTTTTTTTATATTCTGCTCATTTACATTATAAACATAATATGTCGAACAACACAGCAATCAAAACCACTAAGTTCATTGGGGGGAAATGTAGCATTTTCATAGAAAATATTTGGAACAAAAATGGTCACTCAGGCAACTTGGTCAAATACCTTAAATTTGCTTAAAAAACACGTTGTCCCCCCCCAAACGGATGGCAAATATACTTTTGTCGCGAATAACTTTAGTTCCCCTGAAGACTCTCATATAGAAGAATACTGTCCAAGTCATATTTATAACGCCCCGTAACTCTCTTGTGGGCCGAGTTTTGAAAATACCTTCCTAAGCTGATCTCTGCGCCAACATAAGTAACACATTGCTACAAATTTTGTATAATGAACGCTCAAAAAGTATAAATAAATTATATCTGGGTGTGTAATACGTTAGTATTACTTTCTGTTGTATTTATTTTATGTTAACGTTATAATATTCGTATACAACGCCGTTCTTTACATTATAATGGCGATTCTCAATAGAGATGTTGGTGATAGAGCCAAGTTGGCATCATTTTTGGCTAGCAATCTGGCTAGCAATTGATTAAATGGCGCAGAAGTTATATTGTAGCGCCACCCGGTAGGGAGTTGTAACAAGGATAGCACAGAAACCTTCTTCACAAAAAAATACATATAAATGCCAATTTTCATAGTGATCGGTTGAACGGTATTGGAGTGATGTGATTCACATATATATATACCAACATCTATTTATATATAGAGAGAGTGGCCGCGGTAGCCAAGTGGTCTAGGCATCGGATCATGGCTAGCGTGTCATGAGTTCGATCCCAGTACCACTGAAGACACTCCGTGTAGGGGCGATGCACGTTAAATCTGTCGAGAGCTCAAACGTCCCCCGTTGGTGTGGTAGTTAGGAGAGGGGTGCCAGCTCAGGTGTCGTCCGCGTCACTTGACCATGGTTCAAAATTACGTGGACGTCCCCAAAAGCCCTCGTGTAGCTGAACAGTGGACGTTATATTCACTCACTTATATATATAGAGAGAGATTTAATATATAAGTCCTGCATTTTAATTTCAAAATTATTTTATTTTTTAATCATCCATTTTTAAAATTTGTCTACATAGTTTCTTTAATTAATTTTTATATGTAAATATAACCATTACAATTCTTACTATAATATTTATTCACACTAAATTTTTACAAATTCAACATTTAAAATTTTATATGCTACAAGAGTATAAAACTCTAAGGGTGAATTTAAGAAAAGTAAACACTATATGATACGAATATTTAACTCATGTAAGTGTTAAATTTGTACGCCATTTATAAACCATAAATCTTGGTCAAAAAATTACGTTGGTAACAATAAACAATACTTATGCATTATACCGTTGACCTATTTCGCCAAATATTTTCATTGTTATTATTACTTTGTTCGGATAAGCACAGAAAGACTTTTTATTGTTGGTGGCATATCGCTTGGTTTGGCGACGTCTTTTTGATTTGAGGAAATTGGTACACAGTATAATATGTAAGTACCTAATGACTATCTAAACATTCCTATATTAGATTACTTGTAAACGATAACGGTTCGAAACACTTAAAGTTAACTTAATAAGTCTGAAGCTGTGATGCTAATTTGCATTCCTATGAAATTATTATATTTCTACAAGAATAATGAGACTGATTAACGTTTTTAATATCTTATTTTTTAGTTGTTTGCAGTATTACATCATACTACTTATCTATTCTTCGAAAAAATCTAAGTAATATTATATTTTATATTAAAATATGATTGTACATCGAAAATGTTATGTTTTTGTTCGATCAAAGAAATGAAAACATTTTATTCATGATATATATAAATCTCAATAACTTATTATAAGTTTAAATAATCCTTATAGAATGAATTTAGAAAAATTCCACTATTTTCGTAGCTTGTAGTCTACTTTTCGTATATCAATATATCTGTTTAAACTTTCAAACGCGTATTTTTGAAAAATATGTTCTATGCATAAAAAATTCTCGAGAAGAAAGTAGAAAACATATTGTCGTAAATTGTTTTTAGCTCCAAGACGTAGAACGTATAAATCATGTTCCTTTAGTCTTACGGAGCGTAATGTTCCATTCTCTGAATTCTTACTATTTGGATAAATGTATTTTCTGTCAATGTTAGAAAAAATTGAAAATGAAATATGAAAAACAAAGATTTTTTTTTTATTTTACGTCATGTATCAAATACTCGAGAAACAAAAAAATGTATCCCTGATACTGATACTCATTTTTGAATAGGCTAGAGAGTTTTGACAGCTTTAGAGAGAATCCTTTTTATTTCATCTTAATCCAATTTCATGTTTCTTTTTCTTATACCAAAGAAAATGTGTTATTTGATTTATCTATTTTTGATTCAAAAGTTTTTTATTATTTATGAAACAGGTATTGATTCACTAAGCATTATATATTCAAGCAAACCTCATTATACATGAAATGGTTATTCTTAATTGAACAATCTATTTACTAAATTATAAACCATATATTTACATAATTAAAGTAATATTTTGAAACGCCACTTGGGACTTTATGAATCGCGTATTAAGTAAATTGTGTAAGTAATGAAAACATATAGACTGCTTAATTCTACTGGCAAAATGTTTGGCTATACATAGCCAACACATTTCATAATTTTACATTACGGTCAGATAACTAAAACTGATACCACCACTTCACGCTAATTTTAAGACTTTAAACTGTGTGAAATATAATGTCAAGAGGAATAAGGATTCGAAAAGCGGAGTTTTGGTGTACAATTATAAGTTTAAGTTCTTTGAAATTTTCATTTCAACTATGATAGTCACGAAATCCGATGAGATGTTTCAAAAAATATTACAAGACGTTGGTTGGAGTTGTAGAATCAAAAGGATTGTTCAGAAAGAGAAGAAAATCGATAAGTAGAGATAATTAACAAAAATAAATATAACTGATATTTATTTTCAAATAATACTCGTAAAATAGCGCGATAATACACTGACGAGTAAAAAAAAATCCCGACACGAAGAAAACTAAACAATGATTTCCAAACGAAATTTGACAGGCGTGTTTACACAACTGAAGGATTGCATCGATTTGAATTTTGCTCTTAAGTGTGGTGCAAGTAGCACAAACCATTATCAACAATTCACCAAGTTTGAACGAGGCCATATAATAGGGCTGCGAGGAGGGGCATTTTCTTTCCGTGATATTGCAGAGACTTGACCGGAATGTATCCAATGTGCGTGATTGTTGG
>BMAO01018346.1:0-18982 GCA_019973975.1 Trichonephila clavata | reverse complement strand
TTTCCAACATACAAATTAATAAGAGAAAACTGTTCCTTCTTATTTGCTTGTCTTTTTACGCCACCTAGCACCTTTGGAAAATATTTTTCATATACATTTAAAAACGATATTTTAGCATTTCTTATAATGTTTCTATTCAAAAGGTGATAGGAGATGAAATTTTTGGAAATATTATTTACAAATTTTAGAAACTAAAAAACTGTTTAACAAAATTTTAGAAAATTTAAATTGTACTCCTTTTGTAATTATTATTTTTGAACTGTAATTTTTTGTAATATCTTAGAGATTTTTTTAAAAAAAATTTTAGAGATCGATCTTCAATAACTTAATTAGTTTTGGAGGGAAAAAAATGTTCATATGTAGGCTAAAATTCAACAAAATGCAAATTCTCCTACATTTTAATTTTTTAAAAAAAATAAGTTTACATTACTGCAAAATGATCCTAATTTTAATACATGCATTATACACTCAAGAAACAAAATATTATGACCACCTTCAATAACGAGGTGGCCCACCTTTGACGCTCACATTGCTTCAACCCGCCTTGGCAATGGACCACAAGCCCTTGGTAGACAGCCGGAGACAGATTTACCAGATGTTTAAGCAACGGTCACGCAAATCCAAGATATTCGAATTGGTGGTCTTTGAACTCTGAGCTGCCGTCACATAACATCCCAATGCGTTCTATGAGATTGTGATCCGGCGAGTTAGGCGGCCAGGACATTAACTGGAATTCAGCATCATGTTCCTGAAACCACTCAAGCACAGTTTTAGCCTTGTACACGGGCGTTCTCCTGTTGGAACATTCCATTTCCAGCTGGAAAAACAGAGACATGTAAGGGTGGAACTGGTACACAATGATGTTCAGATTCCCTGTAGTATTCATGGTCTGCTCAACCACAACCACGGGCCCAGAGACGCCCAAGAACGTTCCCCAAAGCATAATACCGCCACCACCGGCCTGTGTATGACCTACTGTACATTGAGGAGCAACTGTCACATGGAAGACGGCGTATCCTGTCACGGCCATCGCGTGATGAATGACACACCATGATTCATCTGACCGGGCAACTCTCTCCCTATGATCCATGGACCAGTCCGATGTTCCGGGTTCAGCGCAGGCGCAGTTGGCGATGACGTTTGGTAGCAGAGGCACACGAGTCCGTTGGACACTATTCCAACAGTGTCCGCTGAAAGTGTGCTCCTTACTGTTCTACTTGGCCCTGCATTGCATTGGTTGCCAGCTGATTCACTATCTGGCTCCGGTTTTGCTTCACCATGCGAGATAGTCTCCGACGACATTTTCTTTGATAGCGCTGTGGACGTCAACACCATGTCGTCACTGCTAATTTCACGGTCTTTCATTCACTTTGCATTAGTACTAACAACTGTAGATCGCGAACAACCCACGAGTCATTCACTTCCGGAAATACTTGTTCGAGCCTGGAGCCAACATCTGCCTCTATCAAAGTCGCTTAGATCCGCAGCCTTTCCCATCGCACACATAAGTGTTGTTGTCGTTGCTTATGCCACCTGATCGACAGTGACATCAGATCAAGGTCCACTAAATTCATCGCGGCTAGGGCTAAATTTTACTTCTGTCATTAGCCTAAGCTTTGAGCCCCCATGAAGGTGATAGTACGATTTTGTTTGTACAACACGATAGATGGCGACACCTTTCGGACCCACTGATTTAACAAGCACGTACTCCGTGTGTACTCGAGTGTATTTGGTGGCACGGGCATTGAATCCAGCTTCCGATCTGGAGTCTGATGCTCAACCACTAGGCTATCATGATACACAGAAAGGCGAAAGAATGATTCTGCAGACTCTCCAGCAGCAGTTAATACCACTTCCACTGATCACGTGCCTTCCACGTCATCCAGAGTTCATTGCAAATGTAGGGTGTCATGATGTTTTGGCTCTTGAGGTATTCTCACACAGGAAAAAAATGGAAGTGATGGTAAATAATTGTGAACGAGAATCATTTTGAATGCATAAACTTAAACTGAGAAAACCATTTAAAGTTTTAATTTTAAAAAAATAATTAGTATAAGCAAAAATAAATAAAATATACTTTAAATTTTTTTTACATACATTTCTTATAAATAATACCATTTTCCTACTATCTCAACCCATATATTTTATAAATTATCCTTTTATGAGTATTAAAAACTCAAGGAAAATGTTTAAAAAAAATTTTTTTTCATATCAGAAATTTTACAAATTTTGCTTCACATAATATTTAACTATCATATTTTTATGAAAAAATATGATGAATAACTGAAATTATAAATTTATTAATACAAAATGCCAAATTGAAACAAACTTCTCATGCACATATCTGTATAGAAAAAAAATTACATTATGAAATACTCAAAAATAACCTGCTTTATTTGTAACACCTTATTTTTTTAGTTATCATTTCCCTTTTAAAATAGCTTTTCTTTATCAAAAAGCTTTTTTAAACTATTTTATCTAAAAGGGAGAGTGGCCGAATTCCTTGATTTGCTTACATTTTCAATTGAAGTTTTTTTAACTTCTAATTTCAGGCAACAAAAGTGATATATCAATCGAAAGATAATAATGCAAAGAGTATAAAAATATAAAATACAAAAGTGATGTTTAGGTCATTTTTAAGGTACAAGTCCCCTTAAGAAGTTTCGGTGTATCCAAGAAAATGAAGAACATCTCATAGTATGTATGCACTTAACTAATGGCTTGGAGAAGAGAGTCACTCTTCATAATGATGAGCATACTAGAATCCAGTTGAACTCGCATTTCGCAATCTTTGAAGAAATATTGAAAATAAATATTCTGAGTGTTTTTTGAGAATTACTTGAAGTGAAACTAAATTATTTTCAAGCGAAATTGAAAGCAAAAATGCCTCTCTTTTTATTTCTTAGTGAAAAAGAGCTTTAAATATATGCGTTGTAGGATCATTTGATTTCTTTTTACGATTGCTATTTTCAAGAAAAAAGAAACTATATATATATATATATATTATATATATATATATATATATATATTATATATATATATTAAAAGAGAGAAATTAACTATTTTTAAATATTTGTCTCCATTCTTTTCCTTTTTTTATTTTTATGTATACTATTAATTTGTTTATTTTTGTCATGCCAATTTAGATGGAATGAATATTTAAGTCAAATATTAGTGAATTAAGTTTGATACAGAAGAGCTTTACGATCTGTTTTTTGATTAATTTTTTACTAAGTTTATGAGAGTGTTCATTTATTCAATGTAATTAAAAAACTGAAATAATATTACAACTCAGTTTTATTAGTAAAATTGGAAATACCTTACATATTTTTTCTAAATATGCAAATTATTGAATTACCTTAAACAGAACATAATGACAGATGTAAACATATAAGACTTAAACACTCTTACTCTTCATTTTAATTTCTTGTAAAAAATTCATTCTCTTTTGGGAAGATTCACCTTGATATATCAATTTACTTTAAACATTTGAACTAATTTACTGAATTTAGATTGCTGTGTTTGCCAAAAAATAGACCAGGCTATATTGAATAAAACTTTAGGATCTGATACAAGAAAAATGTTATTAATTTTTCTATGAAAATATATCAGTTCTTTCTAGAAAAAAATGTTTTTTTAATTAAAATAAGCTTTGAATATAATGTTTTTGTAGTTTCTATCGTAGCAACAAAAAAAATGTATTACGGTTGCTAATGAATAAAATGAAACTAGTGCTGTTGCTTACGAATAATTATAGAACTATAATTAACGTCTGAAATGTTTCTTAATGTGTTTTTTTTTTTTTTTTTTGCTAAAATAAGTAGAAAGCGTTGCAAACTTTAAATGTTTTTAATTTTGTTAAATTAAGTTATTAAATCCAGAAATATTTAAAAATCATTTTTTGAAGTTCCCTGTGCTGTTTTTTTAAATTATTTTAATGAATAATTAACTTATTAATGGGAAGTTCATATGAATGTTTAACTTATGATTTTCAAGACAATGTAAAACCTGAATAAAATTAAAACATCTCTTTGTTAATAGTCACTTTTACTTAATAAAAATTTTATAATATTTCTTTCCATTTCACTTTTAGTTTTTTATCAAATTAAATATTGGGAGTTGAAAAAAATTTGTGAGCAAAATTAAACTTAAAAAACTATAAATAGAAATTATTATGTGTCGTAATGTTTGAGCAAATCATTTAAAGATTAGGAACCTGAATTAAATGACTGCTTATAAACCAGGAGATTACAATCAGAAATTTATGAGATTCAATGCTCAGATTATTTAAGGTTCAATTTATGTTAATAAATTAGCAATATGAAAAAATACATCACCATTAAAAGAAATAATTTTGAAGTTAATATCTTAGGTAAATTTGAAATAATGCAAAAAGATTTTAATTCATTTTGCTTTTGTATATAAATATGTGTATTAATTTCATTCTCCTGCTACAAGCTTTGCCTATTTATTAGTTATTCCTTCCTCTTTTTTGACCGTTGTATCAATGTATCTCTGCATAAATTATTTGAATGTCAAGTGTCACTTCTTTTTTTTCGAATATGAATGACATCTTAGTAAGCCAAATAACTATTTTTAAAATAATTTAGGAATAATGTAGATGCAATTCCTAGATTAACATTCAAAAAACGAAAAAAAGTTTTTAGGTTATTAGTCTATTTTATTTTTATTTAGATCTGACAAAACTAAATGAATGTAATTCGAGACTACTCCGCAATTAACATATATATACCTATAAAACTAAAGCATTTAATGAGCAGAATACCTATTCAATTTGCAGAATAGCTGATGTGCTCAGTTACAGTGCGTAATCAAGAGTTATAAGTATTTTAACTAGGGAATTCTGCCCATTAACTGTTTTCAATCATTAAATTCAAAAAATTGTTTCTTTCATTTTCTTTCTGTTAATAAATTCGATTGAAAACGTTGACTCATCCTAGAAGAATGTATTTAAATATTTAAAAACAGAGTGGCAGTGACAGTGAATGTGTTCGATGAATGAGTGAGTGAGTGCGTCGCACTGTTCAGCTACACGAGGCTTTTTGGCTACGGACCTCATAATTTTGAACTATGGTCAAGTAACGAGGACGACACCTGAGCTGGCACCCTCTCTCCTAACTACCCCAACACTCCAAAGGGAGGACGTCTGAGCTCTCGACAGATTTAACGTGCATCGTTCATGTATTCAATGAAAGAACTCTTCGAATTAATTCAAGCATTCACATTTGTAGCGGGGCACTAGATTAGTGGTCCTTCAACCCCGATCCGCAGACCAGTTCTGGTCCGTGGATCAAATAGCACCGGCCGCGCAAGGACATTAAATTATTTTCATTTTATTACTGTGATGTATTTCTCTCAAGTATGCGTGACCTTTCATGAAAATCTCTTTATATTCCATGTTAAATCTCATTATGCTCTTTTTTTTGTGTGATTATATTTTATACTGAGGCTTGTTTAATTATAATTAAAATTATTGAATCTAAACCATCTAAAATGTAAACAATCAACGTTCCCCTCCTCTCAACGAGCCGTGGTAAAATTATCAAATGCTGACCGGTCCGTGGCAGTAAAAAGATTGAGGATCAATGCACTAGATTGTGCCTGGCTCTCATGTTTGGGACTTGCTGTATCTGCAAAGGCTAAGTTGCTAAAATGCAGCCCCTTTGGGGGAAAACATAACTCTTTGAATTAATTTATAATAAATATAATTACTACGAAAAGTACCTTCTGGAAACAAATTAATTGTTTTAAGTGTTAAAAGCTCCAATATTACAAAAAAAAGGCTATACGATAATAGAAATCGCAACTATGATAAAACAAATTGTAGTTTCTCTCTCGCTAAATTGCAAGCCGTCTAAAACTCTATTATAGCTTCTTTATATATCAAAAAAAAAATAAACGTTCCAATTTATTCATATAGAAATGTTGCTGTTGTTTCACCAAAGATCTTTATTTCACTTAAACGAGTATAAGTTGGTAATGTCCTGGTTATCCAGGTAATTAGCAGATCACCTTAGTTAATGAGAAAAAAACCTAGCTAATATCGCAAAATAACTGATTTCTGCACCTAAATTGTAATATATTACAAAGGATACAAATTTATATTATTAGGAATATGTTAAAAATATAAATAAATTAATGAAAATAATAAATTCACATTTCAATAATTTGCAAAAATGTAAGCAATTGATTTTAAGATTGGCTCTTTATGTAGAAGATTATGCTGAATATAACGTTAGTGCAACATGAAACGCACACTGTTCTTGTTCTTCCCTAATGTTTTTAAATAAAGTTTAATAATTTGTTTTAAAAAAAAACTTATTGTATAAAGTTTTTCGTAGAAATTTTTAGAAACTTTTAAGCTTTATTAATATAATATGTTATCGCTCAGCTTTCAATTCTATGAAATTTTTATAAAACTTATATTAAATCATGTTCCACCAGAGCAATTAATTTTTTTTTAAATCCAAGTTTCTTTTTATTTTGAAAGTTTATTTCAGCTTCAATAGCTTTTTAATTCTTTCAAAAACATTAAGGTTTCTTTACGGGTTTTTCTCAAGCTTAATTAAAATTATTTTTGATACATAATATTTTCAATGTATTTGCAAAGTAAACGTAAAAGAAAAAAAATGACTAAAAAGCATATTCTTTTCAAATTACTTATTTTGCTTAGAAATTAAAAGGATACAAGAACCTTCGTGGTAAAAGTAGTTTTTATTTTAGTTGTGAATTTAAAATTTCTTCTCTAACGCATATACATGAATGCACAAAATTATTTTATACTAAGTGTGTGAAAATGACGTATATTTGTGCAAAGCTAAAATGAAAAATAACCACACCTAATATCACGGTGAAGGGTACAATATAGGAATCCTAATATAAAGATGAAAGGGTATAATATCCCCCATTATATTGATTGTATTGTGCAAAAATATAATATAATTCTCAAAACGTTGCTATACGTATTTGTAAACTGAACACATTTTGAACTAATTTTTTACCCATTGTTTTTACGTAATTCAATAGAAAAATAATAATAATTTATTGTAGAATCACATAGTCATGTCTATTAAAATAATATATATTAAAATATAGAAACTGGACATTTTCATCGAGATTTTATATGGGTTATAATACGACAAATCAATCTTTTTGTGTTCAGTTTTAAGTAACTCCTTAGGAAATTCTAACAGATTTTTTAAAATTTTTGCTTTACAGCTTTTTTTAATAAAATTCTTTACCAAAACTGAATGCATAAAAATTGGAGAATTTCAAGTAACTGAAAGTTGGATAATATCTCTCCAAGAAATTTATAAAAAAAAAAAAAGTCTTCATTTTTTTTTTTTTTTTTTTTGCGGAAGAACAATACTTAAAATTGTTAAATTCTAAGCAGAGTGGTTAAAGTACACCTACTTATATTTTTAGTATAAACCATTATATGCTTCAAGGTTATACATGAAATTTTAATTAATTATTTTCCTTAAATACTTTATTAGTTTGATTTATATAATAAGCATTTTATTTGTACATCAGGATTTTCTTCAACTGTGTTTCTGAAATCTTTCGATTAAGGTTCTTGGTATCAACGTACGGAATGTGAAATGAAAATTGCTTGAAATATTTTTTATAATAGCGAAACTCCAATATTGTGAGTTAAGTGCTTTCATTTAAATTTTTGACTAACAAACATATTTTTTGAAATTGTAACATTTCTTGTTTCATTTGATTTTTTACGTAAAAGAAAATTGAAAATATTTCATTTTTTTACGCATCTTTCTATTTCCTTTTTACATAATTTGTTCTTTTTTCCTTAAGGAACCAGGTCATCGTACACATTCAGAAAATTAGATTTTTCAATTTTATTTACTAAAAAGTACTGCAGATTTCCTAAATCTAAAATTAAAAATAACTTATATGTTCTTTCATAAGACAAAATTAGTATAAGAAAAAGTAATTGATAACAATGTAAAACAAACGTCCATGCCTTAAATGACATATTTTAAAAGATTGTTCCTCTTCTGTTTAATGTTGTAAACCATTATTTGTTTTTACTAGAAGGAAAAAGTATTTTTATCTTTCAATGTCTTTTTTTTATTGAAAAACTAGTTTTACATGGGAAAAAGGGGAAAAAATTCGAGATTTTCAAACAAAGTTTTACGATTTTTTCAGAGATATTATACAATAATTTTATCAAAAAACTAAGTATATTTTGTTCTTTGTTTTATATATCAATGCAAAATATTTTGTAATTCAATAAATATTTTTATATAAAATGGTATATAAAATATGTTTGATAATATTATATTGATGTTTAGCTATAACAAAGGGAAAAAATACTTGAAAATTACTTTTGTAATGTAAAGAATGTTTAAAGTAACATTATGACATATAAAAATAGGCAGAAAAATCTTAGTCAATAGTATGATGTAGAAAAACATTGGCCATTTTAGTTTTTTTCATTTTTTCTCAAAAACATATTTTTTTACTTTTAGGTACACTTTTAAAAGACTACTGCACTACTCTGTTCCAGATTTTTTATACTCCTCAACATGATAGCTGTGCATATGGGGAACCTTTTTTTTTTCTTTTAGTCTTTGTGCATAGTTTCTTAAAAAAATAGTTTTATGAAAAGGAAGCAAAAAATGGAAAATTTCAAAATTACAAAGTCTTATAATCTTTTTAAAGAAACTATTTTAATATTTTACTAAAAAAATTTGTCTCTCTATATTTTGTGTATTATTTTATATATGTTCAAAAATTATTTTCAATGTTTAACACATATTTTTTTTAAAAATGGTACCTAAACATACGCATGAGATGTCAAAAATTATGTCTAACTTAAATTTTTTTTAAAAAATTTAATACAAATATTATTTTTGTATTGTTACAGAATTATTAAAATATCTTTATTATGATCACAAAAAATGTATCTCTGTTAGAAATTTTTTAAGGTACATGACAAACATATTTAACACATACTTTTTTTTTAAAAAAAAGGGTACCTAAACATACACATGTATTATGAAATCTCAAAAATTATGTCTAACTTAAATTAAACAAAAAAAATTTTAACTAAAATATTATTTTTTTATTCTTATAGAATTATTTAAATATCTTTATTATGATCACAAAAAATGTATCTCTGTTAGAAATTTTTTAAGCTATATGTCCCATAATCAAAGAGTCTTAAATTTGGTATTTTACTCTTTCGAGCATGTCCTGGTATCCTTAAACTAACAAAACTCCTTTCTGAAAGCCATTTCATCGATTTTAAATAATATCACGTTAGAACAACACGCAAAGTAATGACTACACACACACGGAGTTCTCTCTCTGTTTTGAGCCGTGGTTAAGTAACGAGATCGAAACACGCATAGGCATCTTCCTATCTCGATTACCACAATACAGTGGTGGCCAAAATTATGGACAGTTTTTAAAATCGTTAAGTTTTGTTAGTTTGTATGCTTATAGAAAATGTTACGTTGCACAAATGCAAAGTATTTTATATCATTTATATTTAGAAAATTTAATACTAAATTCAATACAAAAGAAATCAAATATTGCAGCACAAATTTTATGCTCTAATAACTATTGTAGTGTCGTAGAATTTTAAAATATGAAGCTGGAGTGATGCTTAGAGGTTTATTTACAAACAAAAATGACAACACACATACACAAGTATTTACATCTATTAGGAAAACGTTTTGTGTCAATAATAATTCTCTTGAATGATTGACTTTTAGAGAAAACACCAAAGAATGTACCAGGATAGCATGCAACACATCTGTTTTCAGCAGATCCCAAAACTTACACACAAAGCTCTCTGGTGGAGCTCACAAGAATCTATCTTTTAGAGACAATCACTGAACTATCTCCTCCAAAATGCAAAGTATTTTACATCATTTTAAAGAAAATTTCATACTAAATTCAATACAAAAGGCAAAATTTAAATATTTGCAACGCAAAAAAGTTATGTTGCAATAACTATTGATATATATTAGATTGTGTGTGTTGATGATAGCAATGAGTTATCAGTTCTTAATGGGGTAGACTTTGTTTTTTATTACAGCTTCTCTTCGATGTTTAATGAGGAAAAATAACTTTAAGCTCTTCTTTCATTGTTACATGACGCCAGGAAAGAATTATATCCTCAATTAGTTTTTTTTCGTTTCATGGTTACCTCATTAGTACAAGAGTTTTAAACTATACACAATTTCTCGATAGGATTGAGGTCAGGACAGTTCCTGGACAGGACAACAACTCAATAATCTTAAAACAGTGCTTCTCAAACTTTCAATATTTGCGACCCAATATCCAAACATAACTTTTTTCTTCACCCCCCCCCCCTCCATACAATATCAATGTTTTGAATTTAATAATACTATACTTAAACATTAAAACCAAAATACTTCTTTATCCTCTTGAGCACCATCGGCCTATATAAACGCATCGCTCAACCAAAATGTTAATTTCTCCGGAAGTATATGTACGTCTTTCTGAAGTACGATCTTTTACGTGCACTACAACCATACAATTATTCCGAAGACTTTGGAATGTAATAAAAGGACCTTGACAATATATATATATATATGTTTGCGAAGGATTTATTTATTTCAGGAGGATTTGCTTATATATATATATATATATATATATATATATATTCTTTTCTTCCCTTCCCCAAAGACTTAATATACTCGTGCCTACTTGGAAAACGGTGGCATTGGGGAACGAATCACCTAACTTTTAATAGACAGTTAATATATTAATTATAAACGAACAAATTATCAAGGTAAGTATTAATTTTGTAAATAATTTTATATATGACAAGCCCATGGGTTACTGGTAATTATTAAACTTGTTCTTAACGTAGTATTGTTAAGTTACTTATAAAATACATTGTGCAGTACTGATATATTTAACAGTGTATTTTATCAGTGCAAATGTGTATTTTATTTTTCATTATGTCCAAATGTATTTTGTTGTTTACTTTCAGTAAATTAATATTATTTTTAAATAATATTTTGTTTCCGATTTTTAATACGCTCGCACCTTCTCGTAGACTTATTACTCTAGGGTGGGGGGCTCACCCCATAGTTAGCGAAACGCTGTCTTAGAACAATATCAGTCTTTTAATTACTTTGCTGTGTGGTGAGGGAAGAATTTTGATGAAAAATAAATGAATCATTGTTGCTAATCATTGTTGCTCCTTTTTCAGATTTGAACGCCGAATCTGTTGGTATGTAGATAAGTTGTTCGTTTTTCCTTAATTGGCAAGCCTTCTGGTTTATCCATTCTTGTCTGATTGTCACATCTGGAAAATATTAATTTACAGGTATTAGTTTTCTTTAATGTTATCCTATAGCTATTTTTTATTTATTTATATTTATTTTTTATTATATTTTATTTATTTATTTTTTTTTTTTTTTTACAAATGGAAAAAGGTGCTTTATTGTATAGCTTACATAATACTGTTGTCCAAATCTATTTCATTTTATTTTATTTAGTTTTGCTAAACACAATACACTAACATGTATAAAATTAATTTGCGAAGCCTAGGATCATAAACAACAGCATATTCATAATCTAGGTAGTGCATAGAAAGAAAATGTTATAATAAAAGCAACGGGAAATTTTTTTAAGGGGGAAGGCTGTCTGGCACCAATTTTGCTTATGTTTCCTTTATGGTATATGGGACCCACGTTGGGAAACATGGCTTTAGATACTTGAAGTCCTACGAATTCCATAGAAAACATTATCGGTTTTGCATACATATTTATAGTTTTCTTTTCTAATTTTTATTTTAGCTCGTGGAATTCCTGAGTATATTTTGTGGAGCCCCAGGTTTCCGTGGAACACAGTTTGAAGACCACTGGTCTATGTTATTGAAAAGCTAATACAAATATTGTATTATATTATATTGTATTGAATGGTGATTTTAATGCAGAAATGAATTTTTGCTCAGTGTTAACACACATCGTACTACATAAATATGAAAAGTGATAAGGTACGGTAATATATTGGTACATAGAAAAATAACCACTTAAGTAGTGGCTTAAAATTTCGAAAATAAACTAACTTGTCATGTTTGCAATTACACAAATTCTTCACCTGAGTGAGATGTGTACTTCAGTACATTATTGAGGACCAACGCCATTCCAGGATTATATAATGTTATTAAAACATCCATTAATTATATATACTTTAAAATTATGCAGAATAGCAAGAAAAAAACAAAATTCTATAAATGAAAGGCTTAGAAATTTCATTTCTCTTATTATGGAAATATTTCCTCGAATAAAATTAAATTACAATAGTATCGATATGGTTAGAAATAAAAGATAATTCATTTTGAGGAATTTTTGTATTTGTATGTACTTATATTTTAATTAAGGAACACTTATATATGCAAAGTTTGGCATTCATTGAAAATTTATAAATGCAAACTTTACCATATATTTATTGTATGTATTTTAGTATGTATAGTAAAAAATAAATATGTTATTATGTGTCTAAATAACAATTTTTTTAAAGTTTAAACTAACCTTAAATATGCTCTTCTATTATTTTCTTGTAATCATTTGCTTTTTAAATATTATTTTTTCATAAAATATATGACAGCGATGTATAATTAAATATTTTATGAAATATGCAATTTATAATTTTCTTAATCCTTCATGTGATTATGCTTTTAAAATTATATAAAACTCATATTTCCTTTCTTCAATAACTTCAAATTTTGAAAAAAGTACTGTTTAAAAGTTAATAAATCAAACACATTTTAAGTTGTGACCTATTTTCCCAAAAATTTTTAAAAATTTAAATTTTACTGAGTAATTTTAAATAATATACATTTATTAACCTACGTAACTAACAAATATTCAAAATCTTTGTATTTATTCTCATAGTCAAAATATTGTTTTTAATAATTAACTGACGAAAAAGAAATTAGAATGTTATTCAAAGATTTATAGTAACAAAGAAAATTAATTTCAAAAAACTTTCTTGTATTTATAATAGAAATCGTTTGAGGCCTTCTATTCTTTAATACATAGTGAGAAAAGAGGAAATTCACAGCTGTAATCCTAGGAACGTGTTCTTTACAAATCGCAGTTTGAGCATTTCTATCTGTAGAATACTAAACAGACACGATAGAAGAAAAACCTATTATAAACAGGATATAGAGACTGAAAGATAAAGAATATATTTAAAAAAGGAAAATATAAATCGATGAATGCAAGGAAATTGTGAGCAGAATATGAAATGGAACTCTGAAACTGACTTTCCAAAACTTTCATTTTGCATTTAGAGTGCAGTCTCACGTATAGGCAAAATCGGTTATGATTTTTTGTATTCAAGGCAAAATGTTAAGGAATTTGTAATGCATTGTCTTTATTTTTCACAAATATTTATTATATTTATTATTATTACACTCAGAATCCTAATTATGTATTGCTCTTATGAGAAATATGTTTTTTGTTCGAAGTAACGTAATAATTTTGTGTGTGAAAGCATTGATAATTATTAAAGAGGGATATTTCTCTTTTTTATTATAAAATCCTCTCGTGAAAAAGCTTTGTTTTAAAAAGAATTACAAGTACATCTTTGCCCTTATATTTATTCCTACTTTAAGAACAAATTCAGTCTTTGTACAATGAGATAGTTCACGGTATTAACCCATTAAGTGGTTCGCCGTACAACGTATGGGCTATTGAACATTAGCCGCAACTTATTTGATTATACGCTGTACGGGAACAGATATGTTTTCTTTATTTTGCTCTTATTTTTAATTTTTATGGTGTGTTATTTAGTGCTATTATTTAAAAAGTGATGCAGTTTGTCTGTGGTACTGAAATATACTTTTCATCTGGCTATTTTTTGTGGGGAAAGTGAACATTAGTAAGGGGTTTAGTTATAAACAATAAAAAGATGTGCCTTTTTTGAAGCATTTTGGGTAAAAAAAAATGACCGCCTAAGGGGTTAAAAAAAAATTCAATTATCATTACGATTAAAGCTCAGGGTTTTTTAAATGAAGGCTCCATATCAATACTTTAAGCAATTAAAATTTATTGACAATTTTATAAGTTAATGTTACAGAATTACTTACGTCTGCTTAAATGGTGGTGTAAAGAGAGGGTCATGTGGCGTTCCGTTTTTATTTTGACGCACCATCGGACGTGGAGTGTAGAAATTTTGCTAGTATTTTCTCTGCATTTTTTTTTTAGAGAAATAGTTATATTTTCTGATTAGATTAGTAGTATGGACTTGGTTCAACATAGTATTCGTCCGCTAGTGCAAATGCAGTTGAAAGTTCTTTGTTTATGTGTTTGCATTTTTGATTTTGTGGAAATGTTTGAAATCGTTTTGTAATTAAATTTAGTGCTTAAATAAATAATTTCAAGAGTATAAGTGATAACTAAAATTCTTTTTTCCCCTTCATATTAAATTAATATTACACATTAGAATAAAAACTCAAAGATTTGTAACGTGATGAAAACTCCTTAGAAAGTAATAAACATTTTAATCCCTGCGCTTGTCTTATGAATTTTTTTTTCTCAATTGGGACTGCTGATTGATATTTTTATCTTTTCAGACCAAGTACATTTCCCAGGAGCTCATATCACTTTTTAGTGGGGCACCCTATAGGCGATACCAATTGCCGCAAATAATTTTGACGCCCAGTTTCCTCTCCAGATGGAAGCACCAGAGCTCTGACGATGCAAAAATATACTTAGGAATTTGATTTTGCAGAGAGCACCTGAGCCAAACAGGCACTCAAAGGATATTTTACATGCCGCATAATCATACAACAGGAATACTGTTGATTTTCTGCATTATGAAAATCCACCGACTTGGGCCGGGGTTGAATTCCCAACCTTAAGTTCAGAAGGCCAGCGAGAAACCAGCTATGACACCCATCCGGCTTTCTTATGAAATGAACAACTCAACTATATATATATATATATAATATTTCTTGTACAATATATATAAATTTTAATATCAATTAACAAACTTAGGTAATTATTAATTAGTTTTCACTTTTAGTTACTTAATTATTAGATTGTGTACGTAGTGTCTCTGCCATAAAACTTCTAAAAAATTCGTTCTCATTCATTTTAAGAGGCAATTTTTTTTCTTCGATATGCAAAACCTTAACAACGATAACGAGATTGTATTCTCCGAAAAGTAGAAATCGGCTAACTAAGATACGACTAAAAGAGAAATAATCATTTAAAACATGTATAACAACAATAAAACCTTTTTCCTTTCCACTCGTATTTTCCTTTCTTTTCTGGGCGAAAGCTACTTGAAGTCCTCCCTCCAACACGTACTTGAGGCTAATGGGTTTTTGGGGTGCACTTTCACATAATGAGAGAGGTCATATCCAACGGACGAGTTAACAGTCATTTCAGAGGTAAGGACATTATATTGGTAATGAGAGCCGCCAGCGGTCTTTGAGAAACGAGCTATTTTCTTGCGAGGGGAGTCGGACTAAGAGAATTATTCCTCTTTTTTCTTATTCAGAGTGAACGAGATTGATAATGATGTACTTGGTACTCTCTATCTGGCTTCAACAAAGAAACAAATTGAAATCCTGTAAACTACTTTTTTGAAAAAAATTTTTTTTTTTTTTTTTTTTTTTTTTTTTTTTTGTAAAGAAATAAGATTTGACTTTGGATTGTGATTTGCTCTTAAGCGGAATATGAAAGTAACAAAATCGTACTAGAGAAGAATTATGTGTGGTGGGGTACTTCGTTGACCTTACTGCTAAAATATATCAATATTTTTTTCTTTTTTTAATTTGGGGTATCCGACTACCCAATAATTGTGAATTTTGCCAAAAATTGCGACATTTTTTTTTATGATTTTATTTTATAAGCCATTTTGTTAGCTTTATAAAAATACCAAGTTTATTATTTTTCGTTCACTAGAACAAAAACTACAAGTGTTTTAGTAAAAGCAGATGCCATTACATTAAGCAAGATGTCATACTTTAAAACGCGTTCTACTCGAAATGTAATTTTTTGAAAATACTCAAATGGGGCCAGCGATTGCTAAAACAGTTTTGAAAATAACCAACTGAATTTCTTTGTGTAAGTTCTGTATAGTAGTAGAAGTGTTTTAACTTTCAGATTTATCAATCACTGTTTTATTAAAAAATTTACAGTCTCTTATGTTAATGTAATCACTGTTTTTTTAAGCAATTTCATATAAAAACTCAGGCAAATTGCTGTAGATTTTGTAAAAATTAAAATATTTTTTATCCTGAAGGTCACTTCAAAAAAGAATAACATAGCAACACATTAGAATAAAAAAAATTGAAAATTTATTCGTAAACGTTTGGTACAGAATGGACCGCATGTATTCTATTTTTTGTCAATTTTTACCTATTTTTTCCCCTTTTATAATGTATTTTTCTCTTCTTAATTTTAGCATATTTTTCTTAAAATGTACTAAACAAATCTAAAAGTAACAAAAAAATCCACATATCTTTATTTTTTTAAAAAGGAAAGTTGTCGCAACCAGTTGGATACCATAAAAAAAGCTCGATTAACTTTCAATTTGGGTTTCTTAAAACCATTTGCGGTTTTAGGCTTTTTTTATGAACAATTAATATAGTTGAAACATTCCTTTCTTGAATAGAAAATATCAATTCTGAAGACTCTCTTCTTTAGAATGATAAGATGGATTTTTGAAATAATATAAAGGGTGCCCGAAAAGTATGGCTACTCTTTCAAAAATTAATCACAAATAAACAAAGATTATCACTTGCGAGTTTCTATGTTCCCTAAAAAAATTTCTGAAGTTTCTATTTAATGAAATGCAAACTCGATGGCACAGTTGAGTTTTCAAATGAAAATGCATTGCAACATTCTCGTTTAAAAATAGCTCCACCACAAGTGCAAGCGCAAGTTGTAGAATAGTTTATCGGATTTAAATCTGCAAATTATGTGCAGAACGTAAACGGTGCACGACCACACTAGAGTTTGAAATAAGAAAGACTTAAGGTATCCGACTGATTGCGACAACTTTTTTTTTTAAAGGAGATATGGGGATTTTTTTTGTTATTTTTAGATTTGTTTAGTGCATTTTAAGAAAAATGTGCTAAAATTAAGAAGAGAAAAAGAAATTATTAGTACTAAAATGGGGGAAAATTGGTAAAAATTGACGAAAAATAGCATAAACGCGGTCCATTCTGTACCAAAGGTTTATGAAAAAATTTTCAATTTTTTAAATATAATGTGCTGCTATATTATTCACTTTTGAATTGGCCTTCAGTATAAGAGATATTTTCCTTTTTACAAAAACTAGAGCGCTTTATCTCAGTTATTGTATGAAATTGCTTAAAAAGACAGTGATTATATTCTTATATTCATATAAGAGACTGTAAATTTTGTAATAAAACAGTGATTAATAAATCTGAAGGTTAAAACGATTCTACTATATACAGAACTTACAGAAAAAATTTCAGTTAATTATGTTCAAAACTTTTTTTAGCAATCGGTGACCCCGTTTGATCATTTTCAAAAAATCACATTTCGAGTAAAACACGTTTTAAAGTATGACATATCTTGCTTAAAGTAATGGCATCTTCTTTTACTAAAACACTTGCAGTTTTTGTTCTAGTGGACGAAAAATGATAAACTAGGTATTTTTATAGAGCTAATACGATGACCCATAAAATAGAATCATTAAAAAATTTGGCAATTTTTGGCAAAATTCACAATTTTAGGGTAGTCGGATACCTTAAGATTAAAAGTTCCCCAGCCGATGGAGGGGAGGAAAAGGTTCAATGGCGTGGTCTCTCCTATATCTCTAAACATAAGACCTTTGGACTTGAATGTGTGGGATAAGTGAGAAACATTGCTTATCAATCTGCAATTACTGACACAGATAAATTGGACAATGGAATTACAGTGGCCTCTTCTGCATATTGATGGTATATTTCATAGGATTTGGCTCAAACTCTTGTATAGAATCGAAGTGTTGCGACGCAACTATTAATACGCAATCATGCAATAAAACATTTTTTAAGAAACCGTTGGTATTTTCTTCATGAAAAATAAAAATCTCTAAGTGAATACCGTTGCTTGTTTATTTGTAATTAATATTTGAAAGCGTAGACATACTTTCGGACAACCGTATTGTGTAATTTTACATCACATATTTCTTCAATCTATCAGCGATTCTCAAACAGAGGAGCCCACCCCTGGGGGGGATAATAACCCTACATGTGGTGGAGCATATCAAAAGTTAAAAAAAAAAGGATTTCTTAAAAAGTTATTTTAAAAGCAATTTATTTAAAATGCCTATTACTTAAAAGAAACATATATAAAATTTAATACTTATCTTGATAATGTGTACGGTGTATAATTAAGGTCGTATTGTAGCTTTAGCGTCAAAGCACATTATTATTGCTTTCAATGTTTTGTTATAGTATGGGAGGGGGGAGCGATGAAAAGTTTGATTGACTGGAAGTTTGAGAAGCACTGGTGGGTTTCACCATTGGTTTCATTCAAAAACATTTATGGGGTCTTTTTTATCACTTTCGTTCCTTGTAACTATGACTCGTGAAGTGATTTCTCCCTGATCTCGTTCCGTGTACATACGTTAGACAAAAAGTCATGCACAAGTACCTCGCATAACAGTGAAATAAATTTAAAAAAGAAATAACTTTCTAAAGAAGAAATGTTTCCTCTCACGCACTTCGGGAATATACAGCAGTAGAACTCCTTTTTCTCTGTCTCTCTCTCTCTCTCTCTATTTGTATATATACATATTTATTTAACTTAAGTTTCTAAATTCTATTAATTTTTTTCTACCCTACTGGACAAATTCCACTCAAAGCTGCTCATACGACTTTCATATACCCTCTGGGCAACCAATGAGAATAATTTTCTTCACCCATCGCCAATCAATCAGAGAGCACCCTCTTTGCTCTGTCCGAAACAAATACATACAA
>BMAO01018345.1:0-25890 GCA_019973975.1 Trichonephila clavata | reverse complement strand
TTTGCTATGTGTTACTGTAACTGACTTGTTTATTTGGATTTAATATAGTTTCAATTTTTATTACTAAAATTATTTTTGCTTGATTATGTTTCCAGTTCTCAGTTACATAATTAAAATTGATTTGAAGGCTAATTTTTGTTTTAAAAAAATAGTTTATGTAACTTAGTAGCTTTTTAATTATTTTTTTCTGTTCAAGATAGTGTTGAAAGTTTTTGTAGATACTCTCAAATGTATGTTCTGTAAAAGTTAGTATGGATTTAGGTATGAGATCTCTGGTTGTATTTTTAAAAAATCTTGTGTTTTTTTTTTTTTCAAGTTTAACCTGAAAAATAATTATTACAAATCAACAAGGAAACAGATTTTCAAATCCATACTAACTTTTGTTCGCAATAATCTATTAAACCTAAATCACTTAAAATGACTAAAAAATTTTAAAAATTGGGCATCTTATGAGTTTGAAAAAACTTAAATTCTTAATTTTTTTTTAAATAGTGAAATAATAGCTGGTAAACTGACTTTTTGCTTTCAGAATCCACTTAATATAATTTAAATATAAAGCATAAATTGTATTTTTACTGTTAATGTCTCCAAAAAATATTTTTAAAAAAGGGTACTTTTTAGCTTTAAAAACAAAGTGACTTATGCCAATTAAAGAAAACACCTCAATTACTGGAAATTATTTATGTCTGGTTATACATTTTTTCTTGTTTTGAAAATTTTTATTTTTGAACGCTGTGGCTGAAATATATTCAATTAATTTCATGACCTTAAAAGTTTATGGAATGTCTAATACAATAATCTTAAGAATCGCTGTTGTTTTAAATTCACATATTTTTATATAAATAATGTTATTCATTATTGAAATAGCACAGAAATATTTGTTTGGTTTACATGATACATTTTTAATTTAATTGTGAATGGAAATTTTATGCGATTATTCATCTATATATATTTTGTATTGTATTTTTTCCATCAAGTTTGCAATTCATTTTGCTGTAAAAATAAAATTCATTTTTTCATCAATGGATAAATATTTATTATTAATCAAAAACTTTCATATAAACACACTCTAATATGAGATGAACAATAGCTTAAAGTAAACTTTTTTACAAATATTTGTTTGGTTTACATGATACATTTTTAATTTAATTGTGAATGGAAATTTTATGCGATTATTCATCTATATATATTTTGTATTGTATTTTTTCCATCAAGTTTGCAATTCATTTTGTTGTAAAAATAAAATTCATTTTTTCATCAATGGATAAATATTTATTATTAATCAAAAACTTTCATATAAACACACTCTAATATGAGATGAACAATGGCTTAAAGTAAACTTTTTTACAAGTTTAAATTGTATTTTGGAACCATCTATTGTTTATACATGAATCATACTATTATTTTTATAAATTATATGTAATTCAATAAGAAAAATATATTTAAAACTGAGGATAATTATATTGAACTTCTGGAAATTACCCCACCTTTTCTGATGATACATTACCTTAATATTGTATAATTTAAAAAAAGTAGATCAACATGTTAAGGCACTTTATATATAAAAAAAGTATTTATTAAAAATTGTAATGTAAATTTTTATTCGCATTAACACATTCGCATTAATAATAACTTTTGATCCAAGTGTCGCATACCCATGCACATGTTTATTTATTGCGTGATGTTATTTTTATAAAAATTTTAATTTTTTGTTTGATGCTTAATATAGCAAGTGCATTTAAGCTTTCTGTACACATGTATGATTGAAGGTAACTTTTTAATATGCTGAAATTGATCTCAACACTTACTACAGTAACTGAAACTTAAGAGAAAAGTATAAAACAATTAATACATGTAGAAATAACTCATTATATTTATTTAGCATGTATTGCAATATATCTTGTGTGTCATTTAATTTTTACATTCAAAATCAAATTCCGTTGCTAACTGATTTCATCTACATTTTTGTTGTAAACTTTACAAAAGTCTTGGAACTTTTTTATAATTCATGTTTTTTGCGCGTTTTGAAAAATCAGAACTAATATTTGGTATACTTCTAAATCTATTTGCGCAATAACTGTATCAATATTGCAGTGTTATAGAAGTAACAACTTAATTCCTCTACTGGGTATTCTTAAAACTTGCTAAATGATGCACAATTCTATTTTTAAAGGTTATTTTTAATTTTGTTTACATATGATAAATTAACACAGGGTCCTAGTTAGAATATTCTATTAAACTAAAAAATATTCCATTATTAGCCTTTCATATTATTTCATGGTTTCCACAAAGTGGGAGATTATTAAATGCTAAGAATTTAATGACAAGTACAATTCTTTGAAATATCAATTTGAGTCATTACATTTCCTTATTTTTAAAACTTTGTTTTATCAAAAATTGAACATGGCAAACAGAACACCCGTTATATAGCCTCCTGTAAATCTTGCAGATTGTACAATCCCCCTTCTTATTAAAAGTAGTGATGAATAATTGAATATATTAATTTATTGCCCTATGTTATGACGCCGTATGTATGTCTCCCACATTTTATTTTAATAATATACTGAAACTTATACAAACATATTAATTGGTTCTTAATTTCATATTACATGGCTTAAATTAATGTGGAACAATCAGATTTTTTCCTTTCTAAATGTTACCTGATGTAGAGTTCACTAAGGAAACTTTAACCATTTGAAGCCAGTGACAGATGATTTTATTAACATAAAAGGGAGCTCGGAAAAAAGACTAGCGATAACATTTTACAATTTTTTGCTCACACATGTCCAAAGTTCCTGTAGCTACCAGGGCCCTGTATCATTGATGTGGTGGTCGCAAGACACACGTAATAATAGGGAATGTTCCTCAGAATTTGAAACCTACTCTTATTATATGCCTCATTCTGTGGTAGTGCGAATCAATAAAGTCTGCATGATCGTTGAAGTTCAGAGATCAACAATAACAATATTTATGATAAAATTTACATTTTGTAAAGGAATTTTGTCAAGTTTTGAAGAACGGGAATACCAGCTAATAGCATAGAAGTACAAAGGAAAAAAATTAAGAACTTTCTATAGTATTGGTAAATCAAACCACAAAATTACACTATCATTTCAAATATCTGACACTGAAAGCCATACTATTATAAAATATGCAATTCATGAAAATGTTAAAAAAAAATAATTTTCATCCGAGGATAAATAATATTAATTATATACTTCCCTATTAACTCTAATATTTTATGTACAAAGTTATTTTAAAAAGCTTAATATTGTAAAACAGATGCATCTATAAAATCTACAAATCATTAGAAAATATCCTTAACTACGGGGGTGATCAGAAAAAAGGTTACAAGTCGAATAAAAAAATATTTATTAAGAATAAGACAGAAAATACACAAAAAGGGAATAAAGAGACATATGCGCCTATCACATCTCGACATAATCACCAAATCTATTTAGGCATTTATCAGAGAGAATGCAAAACCTACTTGTTTAATCCGTGTTGGTAGAAATCAGGTCCTTGTCCGTTGAGCCAGTCTCCGTCCAATATCGCAGCACATCAGAAAACGATGTACTGTATGGTTCCATAGCTCAGTCCCAGCTCTAACGAGATTTCAAGCAGAGTTGGTGATCAATTTAAATCATTTCTTCAATTCGTGCCGTGATTTCTGTCGTTGAAAAACTTGGCCGGCTGCTCCCTATAATATTGAAGCTTTTGACATCCGGTGTGCTCATTGCAGATGCGGACACTTTCACCCATAAAAATCATATCACGGCTCACACTTCCAAACGAGAACAATTTCCTAAGAGCCTTGCCATTTCAATCGTCCTGAACCATCTGGGCACTTTCACTATCTACCCGCAAACCAGCTGTATGCCAAGTAGCACCATCTGTCTCTACTTTTGCGGAAACCATTTTTGTTGGTTTCGGCTGGTGCCAAGCCTAATTTTTCTGTTGGGACACAAACCGTTGCAAACACCTACTTAAAAAAAAGAATTAAATATTAAAAATAAATTCTAAAATTGGATCGTAAATTTAAGTTTTCGGTATTTACATATTAGTCTGCTAACTAAAAAATGTTGAAAAATCTGTGCCAAAATTAATTTACAGCTCAATTTAAATTCAATTATTTTATCAAAAGACCATAATTTAAAATTTAAATAAGTAAATTATATGATTGAAAATTTAAAATAAGTGAAAATTAAGAGTTTATTTTATATAAAAACACATCATAAAGTGCTTGATTTAAAAATACTATGCCTTTTAAGAAAAATTAGTAATAATTTGGGAGAGTCTTAATGTAAACACAATATTACTCCGCATTGAATTTAAGTTTTAAATGAAAAATTTACATTTCTTTTTCAAAATGGTTTGGCATTTCTTGCCTTTAATTTTAACGTGTTGTAATCAAATTAGGATTTACACATAAACAGCAATAACTATATAATGAATAAAGCTTAATAATGCATATTCATTACAATAGAAAACAATGTAATTGATATTCAATGCTACTCTAAGAAATAAGAATCAAATTATAAACTTATCATTGATAATGTAGCTATTCAAAAAATATAAATTTGCCCATTCACATTTCATTTACAGAAGTTTAAAAAGCTGCTAAATTTGAATAGTTGCCATTATTTTTAGTCCTTTAGAATAAACTTATAATTCAATGATAAATAACAATGTTAATATTAATAAAAACCTATTTTGTACTTCAAAACAATGAGTTAAATTAAAACATAAATGAGTAAATAGCAATGCAATCATAATAGTTTCAAAAAATTATTTTGTGTTCCAAATTAGAACACAAAATAAGTTATAACTTACCTCAAAAGTTGTTCTGATCTGATCAGATGGCATCTATAAACAAATATACCAGCCAACACTAGTCGAAGCTGACGAATACGTAATTAGATAAATAAATTAGAATAAAACAAAAATTATATTTAAAAGAATTGTTAAAATTTTTTCCTAACAAATATAAAAACGCGCAACTGTTGTCCTTGTTGTCACGTGATTACTCGCTTGGCGCCAGCCAGTCGTGAATTTAGTCCATTGAATACGCCATCGATTCAAGGCGCACCCCAAATTCTCAACAAGTTTTTATGAGAAATGAAAAATAGTGTAAAATGGTTTATTAATATCCAGTTTCAAGAAATTAAAATAAATTTAAATGAGAACTAAGACGAATAACGAGTTATTTTGCCAAATAAACTTTTAAATACATATATGAACCTATGATTGCTTTATTGCCCCATCCAACATTTTTCCCCTTCAGTTCTAAGCCGCACCTGATTTTCAGTAGCATAAACAATGGGGAAAATGCTGCTTAAATTAGAGTAAATACGGAATTTTTTGATAATACTTTATTCAATAAAATAAGTTAAATCCACAACCACACCAACTGCTCAAACATGTGTTCACTAACAGTATATATAGTCGAGATTTCATTTTGTATATTCGTGTGTATCCAACAAAATACTTTTTTCTAATTACAAGTAAAAACGATTTTTAGTTACTTTTTTGATTGTGTGGATTGCGTTTCCTAATTTTACTACTCTTTCATGAAATTTACTTATTTTTAAAGCAACATATGATGCCACATTCTCATTTTTTATAATCTTATATATTCTCTATTACAAATAATTTGAAACAAATTGTTGCAAATATTTAAATTACGTATTTTGCCTATATATATATATATAGGTCATGTTTTCCTGTAACATCAAGGCATTTTATTTAAACGTTCTTTATTCCACGAAGATATTTTGGAATCTGCTTGCTAAGAAAGAAACGGGCACGCGTTAAAAATAAGTGGATTTCCATTTAGGCATATGTTTCTCAAGTACACTTCTTATTGAAGAGGAATATTTGAAAGTTAAGCATGACATACGAGATAATAAAAATTAATGGTCGTAGATAAAAGTTCTATTTAGGGCCATGTGCTCTTAATTCCCAAACTAGATAATAAATTTAATACTTGAAGATGTAACGGAAAATAAAAGTTAAAAGTGGTCTAGGGATTTAATTTTAGATCTAATTTAATTACATGTATGTATATATATATATTTATTTCAAAAATATACAAAAAATAGTTATATACCTAAGATAACTATAGTCATGATAGAAAAGATTTAGCCACAGAAATACTAAAAGCAAACTCCCAGCCTTAGGAACTAGGAATGCAGGTTTAAACAAAGTTTTTTGGCTAGCCAACCTTCACCTGAATTTGCCAATATTCTGGGCCATAGGGAAAGCAATAAATTTCTAGAGAAGTTTAACTATATTATAGATAAAACCAAATCTATTAATGTAATACTATAATGTTATAGCCTGTAATAATTACTAAAATATTTAAAATCAAAGTTAAACTATTAGAAGACTTACCACGTGAAAACATAATCACCGCTTATGGACAATAACAGTATCGCATATAATTATTATGTATTAATAAAGTAGCATTATTACTGTATATGCACTTTTAAAAATTCTATATTTTATTTTAAAATTTATAGAAAATAAAAATACCATCCAGACATAAACGATTAATTTTTAATAAAATATATTATTATAAAATTACTTAGCTAGAGGCGCCATCTATCTATAAACTGTACAACTAATAACTTTTTTTATTTAACTAATATCACTTTTTATAAATTTAGGAGGGTAACTGTGTTCCCTACAATGTTTAATAAAATTATTAATCTTTAAATATATATTAAATTTATCACTTACCTTCTGACCAGAAACTTAACGAGTTTTATCTATAAATGACTGCGGTAGCCAAGAGGTCATGGCCGCGAACACATGGCCAGCGTTTTCGAATATTTGAAGACGCTGGTGCATGTTAATATTGTCATAGCTCCAGTTCCTCACGTTGGAGTGGCGTGGAAGTTTGGAAAGTGGGTTGCTAATACAGGTGTCGACCTCGTCACTTGATCTGTAATGAGTATTTCGAGGATCGTCACCATTAGACCTGGCGTTGCCTTAGACTGCGACGTTAATAAAAATCAAATCGAATCTAACCGTAATTTTCTTAAAGGTTTGCTGTAGTTATGAGTATAAATATTTGTAGCTTAATTATTTCCCTTGGAGTTCTATACGATTAGTCACAAAACAAAATAAATTTGAAAAACTGAAGGAAAAATTAAACAAAAATGTAATGAAATTTCAAAAACTATACAAAAAAATTTGCAATGGAGCCCTTAATGCAGAAAAGCTTTAATAAAATATTTTTAAGGAAATTATTATATGTTTGAGAAATATTTCTTTTTTATTTTGAAGGCCTAAAAAACTGAATTTTATTTTGAAAACAAAATTAAACGAGACACACTAATAGGAAAATTAACAGTTCCGTTTGGAAGAAAAGATAATTTTTTTTTATAAATATCTTTACTTTGTGTTTCTCATTGAGTTAAAATTTTTAATCATATTTGTAAAAAAATGAAGAAAAAAGAAAAATACTTTAACTGCTATCTAAAAATTTAATTATGAATTAGAAAATATCACTAACTATACACTATAAATACGAAATAAATTTAGTTATACTAAACAACATACTAAATAAATTTAGTTATGCATTGAAAAAAGCATTTATCCGTACATAATTATAAAATAAAATAAATCTTACCCTGAATCTATATGACATCATTATTTATTATTATATTCAAATACATAAGAAGAATTGACAAATTTAATTTTTAAATCACCAGTTCTTTTTTCCCCTAGCATGGCCCATCATGTTTGTAAAGTCTATGACAGTTAAAATGTTATTTTAATTGTGCCATGGACTATATATATAAATAAAGTTCTAGACAATTTATAAACTAGTTCTATTTATAAATGAAGTGTTTAATTTCTTCTTTTTTCAATAAATCCATGTATAACTTTTTAGTGATTTACCCCCTTCTATCTTACTATAACTGCTTAAGAACATGATCACCCAAACCTCAAGGTAGAGCTGCATAATAAACATTCATACTTTTTCTAATAAATATAATTTAATTTCTTTTTAATAAATAAATCCTCCCAACATGCAACATTTATCTGAGAATGTTGGATATGTAAGTGTACTGTGGGAATATTCTTCGTATGCTTAGACCTGAAAATATGCTTACCTGAGTACATCTAGAAAAGAATGAAAGTTTCTTATGACACACATTTATGTTTTATTGAGAGAAAAATATTTTTTATATAATTATAGTTACTATTTTACTTTTTAAAACACACAAAAAATTATATAATTTAATATTTAAAATACTATTGTAATAAAAATTATATTTATAAAATGTAATATCAAAATTTTATATAATTATAATAATAATTTTACTTTTTAAAATTCAAACATATTTATTTAATTATACAAATAATCTAGTTATTTGTATAATTAAATAATATGTTTGAATTTTAAAAATTAATTTTAATCAATTAATTAAAAAACCTTTTCAGATTGCGTTCTACACAGATATTATACTGCCTAAGCTAATGTGTAGATGTATGTAATTAAAATTTATTTGTATACAAGTTAAGTTTTGGAGGCTATTTTCTCCGAATTGCCTGCCCAATCAGCGGTACTACTTTGAGGGTTGAACCCCCTAAAGCACAGTACTACTATTCCACAAAGTCTCATCCCCAAATAAATTTCCCACGTCGTGCCCTCCCCTTGTAAGTGAAGCAATCTAGAAAAAGAATTTTTGCTAGCTGATGATCAAACTTAAAATAAACATCAACCCTAAAAATTTAATATACATAAAAGACATATGTTGTAAGATATATTGAGTTGCTTAGAACTCTGTGAATAAGAATTTTCAAAGTATTTCAACAAAAGGAAAAGAATAGCGTAACATTAGTATCAAATAAATCTTTAATTCTACTTATGAGTAATTCTGGTCTTCAGCACCAAACAAAATCAAATACAAAAATATATTAATAAATAGAAATTCATTGGAAAGGGATTGCTGATAAAACTGATAAAAAAATCAAATTTTTAGAATTATTATTAGAAGAATTTTTAGTAGGTACTTACAGAAAGATGTCAAGAGATTATCTTCAAGAATAATGATAGGATTTCTGCTGGTGATTTCTATAAATAAATTCGATGAGAAACGAGAATATGGGGGAAAATTCAGATTCCAATTTAGGCATTCCGTAATAATTTACTCAATTTTATGTACTTGTAGAAGTTCAAGAGATGGGACGTTGTTATTTATTATTTAGTAAATATAAATAAATAAATAAATTATCTTCAGTATGTGGGCATCCGTGACAGGGCATAATACTGTAATTAAGTCAATATGAAGAAGTCAAATTTACGCATTGGATTATTACTCTTTAAAGCAGAGTTACTCAAACTTTCTATATTTGTGACCCAATATTCAATAACTTTTATTACGCGCCCCCCTCCATACAATAAAAATCTGTTGAATTCAATAATACTATACCTTGACGCTAAAGCTACAATATGAGTTTAAACACTTAGTACAGTCGGCGTATATAAACGTCTCGCTCAGCCAAAGCATTAATTGCCCCGGATGTATATGTACGTCTGTCTTTCCAAAGTACGATCTTTTCTGTGCACTGCTGTCCATAAAATTATTACAAAGGCTTTGGAATACAATAAAAAGACTGACAGCGTCATATTAGAGGATTTGCTTATTAATTTCTCCCCCCCCCCCAATACATCACAAACGCTTGCCTACGTGGAAAACGGGGTATCAGTAGGGAGCGAATCTCGTATCTTTTAATCAGCAGTTAAGGGATTAATTATAAACCGTAAAAATCATCAAGATAAGTATTAATTTTGTATATAATTTTATATATGACCCTTGGGTCAATTGCAATTATTAAACTTGTTATTTAACTTAATATTGCTAAATTAATTATAAAATGCATTTAGCAGAACTCATACATTTTTTAATATTTTTATCAGTGTAAATATGTATTTAATTCTTATTCTTTCAGAATGAATTTTGTTGGTTTACTTTCAGTAAATTAATAATTTTATAAATAAACTTTTGTTTACAACTTTTCAATATGCTCGCGCCCTATCTTGGAGTTATCACACCCCCTAGAAGGCCACACCTCACAGTTTGAGAAACGCTGTTTTAAAGGTAAAGTAATTAATTTATGAATTTATTTAATCAATCTCGTGTTGAGTGTTTAAGGTTAATTTAATATACGTTCAAAATAAGTAAAATTATTCGAGATTCAGACAAAAAGAGAAAGAGGCTGAAGTAAAAATAAGCTAATAATGAGGCTATAAGTTAAGAGCTAAAAGAATTAATTTACACCGTCTGTTTACCGTAGTGGCTAATACTTTGGATGATATTCATCGTAGTAAGAATAGTGAAAAGAACATTGACTTTCAGTGGAGTAAAGTTTGCGGAAAAGCAGAACTTTTATTTAAAGTAGATCAGAAACTGAAGAAATAATTAATTTTAAATAATTAATTTTGAATTGAAGAATATGGAATTTTACAGGGACAAATTTAATGAAATAAGGGTAACATATGAAAATAATTATAACAAATCTGCAATTAAAATAAATCTGCAGTTTCAAGGGAGATTACACCAGATAATTTGAAACCCCCTAAATGGTGTTTAAAAGAGAGTATGATCTTATGCCTAAATCATAGATTGCATTTTCGGGGCAATTTTACCGGGTTCATGAAGATAAAAACTGAAGAGAAGATAAGTTCCAATACCTACTTTCTCTGTTAAAACGAAAAACTAAAGCACATGATATTGAAAAAGTTATCATCCTACTAAAGGCAACTATTTAAAAGTTATTGACCATTTACAGTCTCGATTTGGAAGAAAGGTTTTACTGATTGAAGTTTATTTTCGGGATCATTTGGCTTTAGTGAAAAACGAACCAACCATAACGTTAAAGGATTTATTCGATAAACTTGGTTTCTATTTACGAGTGTTAGAAACATTAAACATGACAACATCAAATTATGCAGCAATGCAGTATCCTGTTGTGGAATCCTGTCTCCCAGCAGAAGTCTCGCGGATAGGAATACACTCAACAGAGAGGACCCAGAAGATTTAGTCCTTGAAAAGGAAAAATTTCTCGAACATTTGATGACTTTCCTACGCCATGAAGTAGAGGGAGCAGAACATCGTGTTTTAGCAAAAAATGTATTTGGAAGTAGTACAAATGGAAAGGAATCCGATGAACAAGTTCAACGAGATGAACCTACGTCTACTACACTAGTAGTAAAGAAGTATGCAAGGAAAATAAGCTGCATATTTTGTGACCAATCCAGAATTGTCAAAAAATATCAAAGAAAAGTTACGAAGACCGAAAATCAGAGGTTATGTGTCAAATATGCTGCCTTGTTTGCCTTAAACCTGGCCATATTGCAGAAAAGTGCCACAGTAGTGTAAAATGCTTGATTTGAGGAAGGAGACTTTGCATGTTACTTTGTCCAGATTTAGGCAAAAAAAAAAATCCTACTTCATCAAAGAATAAAGTGAACAATGTTAAGAAGAAAACCTCCCGAATCACATCAGAGCTAACAAGTGAAGAAATACAGAAAGCAGAGTTTCTGTCATTGGCATAGTACAATTAAAACAATTATCTGAATTAAAGAAAAACATCAAGTGGGGGATTTCAGTTCACCTTCTCCACCATGATATGGTAGTTGGTGGGGGATGATGGGTCACAGCATCAAGTAGTTTCTACGAAAGGGGCTTGGCAATGCTTGTGGGATTTACGAAGAGATACTTACATTGTCAGGCAAAGGAGAAAAAGTCATTAAATAAAGACCTCTTACATATGATTCGTATAATCCGAAGGAAATGACTGATATAACTCCAACTCATTTCATCCAAGATATCAGAGGAGCAGAAAAACGTGACTTTTATATAATAGATTCAAGGCATCATCTAGTAGTTTTGCCACCCCGGACAAAAATGAAAAATGCTGCCCTTCTTTCTCTCCAAGACAAAAAAATAAAAAAAAATTATACGTTGCACTATGAAACTTGAATAATAAGCATAACAAGTTTTATATATATAAAAAATTTTAAGTTGAAAAAAATACAAAATAATTCAAAATTAAGGACATAATTACCTTTTGGATAGCTGACACTGGACATTGTATGGGGTAAGGAATGTCCGTGGTTACCCCACTCCGGGATGGGGAGAAAATTATTTGTGAAAGATGTATAAATATTCACTCTCAATAATATGCATTAAATATATTTCAAATTCATTAAATATTATTTCGTGTGTGTGTGTGTGTGGTGTGTGTGTGGTGTGTGTGTGTGTGTGTGTGTGTGTGTGTGTGTGTGTGTGTGTGTGTGTGTGGTTTTTGTTTTTGTCTTGGTGTGTGTGTTGTGTTGTGTAAAGAGCAGAAAGGCAAATTTTTCTAAAATCTTCAAAGGGTTTTGTTCCAGGTCCTCAAGCACCTAACTGTATGTGCATAGGGACACAACAATTTGAAGTGCCTAGGGCTACGAGGAGGTTAAAAACGGTCCTAGTACAATGATTTATTTTTACGGAGCGTTTGCTCAAATATATAATAATTCTTTCATGTAAATAGCAGCATTAGTATTTCATTGTAAATATCCTCATTAATTCTTTATTGTATATAAACTCATTCATTCTACATGTTTAAATTAAAATATAAGGAATACTGAAACCCCGAAGATTAGCAGCTTCTTCACTCATATCAGTGATAAATATTTTGCATTCAAATACTTTCTGATCCATTATTTAAATGATTAAATTTTAGTGGTCATGGAATGAATAATTGAAACCTATGAGTGCTACAACTGGGCTTCCAGATACTGTGTAAAAAAGAAAATATTCCAGTTTAATACTGTTATTCTATTCGTATTTACTACACGTATGTAACGTTCAGGTCAATATGACCCGATTCAGAAAACTGAACTTTCATGCAGTAAATTACAGGTGGCATTTAAGAAAAGATTGAAACAATAGTAATGTAAGTTTAAAAATAGATCTAAGAATATAAAACATCTATAAAAATAACAGAAAAATATTCGAAATTAAAAAATACTTTTATTTACAATTAAACAGTAAAATCTTACATGAGTTTCGAAAATGTGATTGTTACACTTGTAGCATAACATATTAGTTCTGTTGTCACTGCTAGATTGTCAGAGCTTTCACTTTGCACGTTTGACTCAAGCAATGAAGTATTCTCAGCAGATCCTGATGGTCCGCTTTCCCTTTTTCTCTGTATTCATTTCGATATTTTTATTGAGCCCTCACTTTTTTTAAGTTTGGCCTTGCTTCAATGTATGGAAAAATAAGTGATTTTCTCAGTTCTTCCAAAAATAGCCTTCGTTTAGTCAATTTGTTTGCGTTCGAATGACTATGTATTGAAGTTCATAGAACAAATGCATTGTACGCAGGGTATCAAGCGTGTTATAGAATACTATCATGGGTCAGCGCTTTGCTTCCCTGTTACAAGTGTATGTATTTAGAAGTTGATCAAAGTATCCACATAAACTCTTTAGTTGAATTATAATCTAAGATCATAAAAAAGTTTTTGTCAGGTCTGTTGCTAATGTCTTGGCCACGATTCAAAGTGCTCATAATAATATTCTTGTTCATTTTGGGATGTAGTTTACAACTGTTGGTCTTCTGTAAAACAAAATAATGTCCTGTGAACTTTTTTTTTGGCATTTCTTCAGGAAGTTCTGATTTTTTTTTCTAATGGTGCCAAGCACAGTCATTTTTCGTTTTAGAAGAAGTTGCCCTAAGTTGTAAGATATGAAAACACTATTAAATGTAATAAATAATGTGCCCCGAATACCCATAAGTGAGATCACACACTACTCGCATTCCTTGATTTTTCTCTGGCTATGACCCTTTTTTTACCAGTTTAAATTTGTGTTTTCTGTACATACAAAGGTTTACTGTAATATAAAGTCCATATTTTGATCCCATATTTAGATGTTTAGATGGCTTACTTGGTATATACTGTTTGAAAGGACATCGGCCACGAAATCCTACAAATTGTTCATCTACAGTAATACTTTCATTCACGTTATATAATTTGGATAGAATTTCTATCCACACTTTTCTCAGATAACTGTCACTGTGGCTAATTTATCTATTTTTCTTCTTTCTTGAAGAGAATTGATTTATTATCAAACGAATAACTCTCAACATGGAGCAGAATGTTTCAAGGGACATTGTCGCACTAAATATATTTCTGCCAGTTTCTTTATCCCATAAATCTTTTGTTTATTCTTTAAACGATTCATATAGATAGCAGCTAACAATAATAATCCAATATATGCTTGTAAAGTTTTACTTTCGATATTTTTCTACTTTTCCCATAAATATCATTTTCTCCTTCAATATTAGTCATTTTTATGATTTCGTTTTCAATAGCAGAATTGAATACTACCTCAAATGCACTTTTTACGTCTGTTACCCTTTCTGTAGCATATCTTGTGACACCTGGAGTAGTTTTTAAAATTTTAGCAGCTGTTGATTGAGAAGAATGTGGCAGTGGATAAAGCTTCCGCTTTATTTCACGGTTCTTGGACTGAATACTCTTTTTATAGTTCATTTGTTGATTATTGGTATCAAAATCGTTGCCAGATCTTTCCCTCTCAATTTCATTACTTATATGATTTTCATACTCGGATACTTCTTCGCTGTCAGAAGCTTCTATTGGCTTAGCTATATCAGCGTGACTCACATTTATGCAATTTGCCATTTTTTCTCTCCCATTCGCAGACACAGCTCCTTTACTGTATATCAGAAAGTGAAACACAGCAGGAGGGGGGGGGAAACGTTGCAATAAAAGCAAGTAGTTTTTCCCCTGCCAATCGTATCAACTTTTTGACCTTGCTTTCTTATCTTGTGACGAAACGTATACATCAATGCAACACATTTTGAAAACAGATAAATTATATAAACTATTGTATTCTCTTCTTTTAACTTATTCCAAACAAAAGTGAACTTGTATGAGCAAAAATAAATAATTTTTGCATTGGGTCATATTGACCCAAACGATACATTAGGCATATAAATTGAAAAATATTCCTTCGAAATACAAACAAACATAAGTCCATCTACGAGAACATATTTATATTGTTAATTTAAGATGCCAAAATCTTTCCTCAAAATATCCCTGTTCTATATTTTTCTAAACGCATAAGTTTTATTTCGGGTCATATAGACCAGAACAGAATAGCATGGTTAATGACCTAACAACTGTTGCGTCGTGCTAGGGTGAGTACTAGAACTATTACCAGAAAAAGTTGGAATCATCAGACTTGTGAAATTGTAAGCTGAAAAGGGAAACATATTAATACCGATCCAACAATTGTACCCTTTGGTATAGTCATCAAACTACCAACAATTGGTACCGGACACTCAGAAGGTCCCGGAAGGAGTAAATGAATATCATGAGTTAAATACTGACTCTAATGGAATTGTTCCCGTGACTCACTCAGGGCGATAAGTAAAATGGCTGAATTTATAAACTTCTAAGCAAACTTTTTTGACTATATTTAAACTATACATTTTAATTATTTTAAATTGTATTTTAACTCTAAAATATTGATTTCAATTTGCATTCCAATTTTTTGAAATATTTGTATTTTTATATTTACACTTTTTTTGTTATCTCACATTGTATGCATATATTATTTTAATGTTTTGGAATGTGTATCCCCCAAACTCAAAGTGGGGAGAACGTTGCTTCACGATCAAACTCCATCAGAGGTAAGTTTCTGTGTTTGGGAGCGGCAACAGATGTACGTGAGAAAAAGCTGAAACGGTGTGTTTGAAAAATATGGTGAAAGAAAAGCGTTTAATATGTTTGTGCCGTGCTGTTTTCACTTAAATATATGTTACTGATGTTTTCTTCAGCGTTGTCCTCTATGAACAAAACTCCTTATATTCATTTTCACAATCAATTCTAACAGGAATTATAAAATCCTTTCGAATTTGATTTATCCAACTAACCAACAATTATTAGCATATTCCATCTGAAAAAGTCTATAAAATCCGGCTAAGGAATGCATTGTGGTTATATTTATATATTTAAACTAACTTTAAGACTTTTTAATTTCTAATATATAGAAAAGTTATTATGCACAATACTACAAATTATGGAATTTTGGAAATTGATTTTAGTATTTTTTCCTTCATTTAAATTAATATCTATAGTTTAAGCCCATTAGTATAAATAAAATCCGAAGGTTATTGCCTTGAAACTATGACAAATACTTTTGGTTCTTACATAACATACCATCGACTATATTCGACAAATCAATAAATGTCACCAAATGCCGTGATATGCAGCCAACTGAGGAAAGCCATTCCTGTATTTGTTTAAACACAATAATAATAACGATGACATCCTTCAGAGAAAATAGTCGACTTTGTAATACGCAAGTACCATAAATTTTCTCATGCAAATACGTGAAGGATGCCAACTGTGTGATACTTGTCAACTTTTCTAATTAAGATGACTTGGTACCTCAAAAATGACTCATTTATAATTTTTTAAAATTTTTATTTGGTTATATTCTTTGAACGATTAAGTTTTGATTGATATATCACTTTTGCATGCCTAAAAATTAGAAGTTGGAAAAAATTTCACTCGAAAAATGTAAACAAACAAATTTAGAAATTCGACAACGCCCCCTTTTTAGAGGTGTCAGTGATTTTAAGCTAATTTTTATCAACTACTTTTCAAAAATAAATTTTACTTTGTTTTAACCATAACTGCAACGCTTTATCGTACTTTTTAGTGACTACAACTTTTATTACAAGCTATTTGTTGTTGTTTTGGCGCTTCTTTCGTTTGTTTTGCTGTTATCCTGCTAATTTTATTAACGTTTTACATTGAAAAAAAAAACAGTCTTTTTTAAGACTTTTACTGATTGCTGTCTTTTAAAGACTGTTGCTGAAACTGCTGAGATTTCAATATTATCTTTCTTATTATATCTTGGAGATTTCTCTTAAAAATGCCAAGCGTAAAACGTAGAAAACATTCTGCCAAAATGAACAACAAACGTTGGTGTAGTGATGCTGTGAATACATGTATCACAGAAGAAAACAAATGAGTTCCTAACATCAGAATTAAGCACTTATTTTATCCTGAAAAAACTGAACATTCTGAAATTGGAAATTTCATTATTGTGAATTTTGAGCAAATCAGCAAAACGTTTATGAAACTAAAATGCCCTGACTGTGACAAGCAAACTCTAAAGCTTGCTCTTGGAAACAAGGTAAGATTTTCCTACGTGTTAAATTTAACTTGTAATTCCTGTGCTGAAAATAATTGTGCTGTAGAAACGTTTAATGAAATACAGGGTAATACCGTTCCCGATATTAATTTACGTGTCACGCAAGCATTCTCTAATATTGGAAAAGGTTACTCTTCAATTGAAAAATTTTGCATGGCAGTAAATATATCTCCTTTTTCCTCGAGAACTTATAGCAAATGTTCTAAACTTCTTTACAAAGCCTATGGTATTTCTGCAGCGAATTTGCTGAGAGAAGTACATAGTGAAGTGAGAAATGCTTATGAAGCACCAACTGATGTTCCCGTTGTGGATATAAGTGTTTCATTTGATGGTAGCTGGTTGGCACGTGGACATACATCTTTGATTAGCATAGCGTGTGTTATTGATATACTTACAGGCTATGTAATTGATTTTGAAGTCATGTGCAATTGTTCTGTTGCAAAAAGAGAGCTTGGGGAGTCACAAGTGCAGAATATAATATTTGGTTTGAAGAACATATGAAGGATTGTGATGTTAATCATTCCGGCTCATCAACTTCGACGGAAATGGAGGCAGCATCGATCATCTGTTAAAAATTACAAGCTTTGGGATTTCGTTATTGCACTTTATTGTCTGATGGGGATTGTAAAACTTTCAACTATTTAACTGAAAAAAATGTGTATGGGGATAAGATTGAGAGATAAAGAAGAGGAGTGCATTAATCATGTCAGCAAAAGGTTGGGCACTGGTCTACGAAATGCTGTCAAGGAATCGAGGGTCAGTGGAATTTCATTAGGAGGAAATGACCACGGCACATTAAAAGAGACAACAATTTAAAAAATTAACTTTATACTACCAAAAAGCTATACTAAAAAACAAAGGCAATGTTCCTGCCATGAAAGAAGCAATATATGCTACTTTATATCACAGCATTTCGACAGACCAAAAGCCTCAGCATTCGAAATGTCCAATCGGTGCAGACTCATGGTGTTTTTACCAGTCCGCAAAAGCAAAAGGACAAAATCCAGGTCTGCATAAACAACATGTTGAGACTCCAATGAATGAAAATTTTTTGCCACACAATCCTTTCTATTTATCAACGGCTTGCTTCAAATGAACTTTTGGAAAGATGCGTCAATTGCGGAACCCAAAACGCTAATGAAAGCTCTGTGTGTTGTAAATCATGCATGTAACAAAATTAGAGATCCATTTTGCTATAAACGAAATAAAAAATTCAAATGTAGGAGATATTGCATTTTTTTGTTGAATTTTAGTATATGTATTAACATTTTATTTTTTTTCTCTTCAAAACCAATTAAGTTATTGTAAAATCGATCCCTAAAGTTGTTTAAAACAATCCTAAGAATGTTACAAAAAATTTAATGTCAAAATATTAATAAATACAGATGAAATAGAATTTTGAAATGTTTTTTTTTAATTGTGTGAGTAATATGTGCAAAATTACACCTCATATTGTTTTATTGAATATAAACATTATATGAAGTGCTAAAATATAATTTTTAAATGCGTAAATAAAAACAATTTTTCAAAGGGTACCGAGTTGCCTTAAGCTCTAAGTAAAACAATTTAATGCTTATAAATGTTTTGTATTAAATTGTATTTAGTTAAATATCAGATTGAACAACAGGATATTATACATTATAAACCTTGTATGCATTACACTTTAATTTTTAGAAATGCATGCAGCGTTTTGGTTATTTACGGTAACCTCGAAATTGTACTCTTCCCTGAGTAAATTTCTCCATAGAAAATGTAACGTTAACTTCAAATATGAATATTTTTATAGAATATTTAAATACTAAGATTACATTCTAACTGTGAGTAATGACTAACCATGTTCAGTGAATAACTTTTAATTATTAACAGAAATTCAAGAAAGAAAAGTAAGAAAGGGAACTTCTTGAAACTTTTTTGACGTATTTAAGTAGTGGATAAAAATATATAGACCGATATATGATAAGATTTTTTTAATTAAAATTCATGATACTTTAGATGAAAGTTGTAATTCAATTGACTAATTCATCACAATCCTTAAGAACATTTTAATGTTATTCGAGACAGTTAAATATAGCCTACGTGTTGTTTTATATTGCGACGTTAATAAACACTCACGCACTCAAGACAACAAAGAATTTTTCACTGAAGGTCAAACATAAGTTCACGACACGGTTTGGACAATCAACAAGCACAGGTGAGAGTAAAGTATTTGATTAATTAAGTTATATGTATGGATGCTTATTGTCGTAGCATATTGTCTCACAATGCTACCACTTATAAGAAGACAGTATTTTATCCAAAAACAATTGAAAAATGTTTAATACATAACACGCATTGCTGCAACTAAATCATAATAGAAACTGTATGTATTTCTGAAAAGATCAACAAATTACGATTCTGATACATTATTGATAAGACAGTAGATCAAAGTTCATGATGAGAAGACCGTACGTCAAAATTGTACCTAAAACTGTAAGTACAAAATGTTTTTTGTAGTATACAAGGCTGCATCCAGATAAGACGAATACTTTTTCATCACACAAAATTCCCTCAAGAGATAGGTTTTCTTGAACAATATTTAAACAAGCCCTGAGCTCGAATTTCTTCCTTATCACTTGATTGAGTTTTTTCATCTGTATTGGAACCTCTCCAGGAATCCAAAATATTGAAACCAAGGAAATGAGAGCGCTAACTGAGTTGCAAAGTGTATCTGACAACAATCCTAAGGCATTCGTATTGTACGAATAAAATAATAACTGCCCTACCATCGCGAAACAAGTTGAAAAATTAGCTGAACATAAGATGAAAATTATCGACGAGAAGGTGTCTTGTATTTTTTCTAAAAGTTTGATTACTCTTCTTCTACATTTGAGATATTTGACCTGCATTTCCACAGTGAATGCATCCAATGGACATTTGTCCAGTTCTTTGGCAAGATTTCTTAAAACGCAGTCGCAACGATGGCATAAAGAACAAAATACTAAGATTACAAGACTGGGAAAGGTGGCATAAAAGAAAAAATACACGAATGCCTTGTGATACAGGATTGCGTACTTTAATATCTCCGATTTCAGAGGAAGTTTGTAAAAGAAAAAAGTAAACGCGTAGTCATCTCCTGCATACTTGAAAATAAACACAAAAGTGGCTCCATAAGAGAACAGTAGGACTAAAACGCAACCTGTCATGATATTTATCATCTTCTCTGAAAATGGATAGCAGATAAAGCAAGTTTTGTTCAAAAGGGAAGTTAGAGGATGCCTTTTACGAATTAACATCCCCATCGCAATCAAATTAGATGAAATACAGTAAATTTTTCCCATGATAGCTTTCCTCGATAATTCTGCCTTTTCGTTAGATATTATAAACATTAATACAGAGTCCAAATAAACAATCAGCATTGAAAATTGCAAGATAAAAGCTATTGAAGAGGACTTAAAACTTGGTTTTTGCTGTTGAATGAATCCAAACCATCTCAGAATTGTAACGGGTAACATATTTTCCAGAGTTAAAATTTTTTATTATCAATGTCCATGAATATTTGTAATACTAACACGTATTGAGTTTACAAATAAATTAATGGCTTGCCTTTAGAAAATGGCACTGAAGAGTATATTTAATAGAAATGCTAAGAAAAATAATAAGATAAAATCAATAAATAGATTTTGTGAATATTTTATTAACTGTATTGCTACAATCATCAAATAGTTAACTTTCTTGTTAGTATTGTGAATGCTGAGTTGTTATTTTCTAAAATTTTAGATTTAGATTGAAAATCATTAAACTGAAAAGCATAAAATACTGTGCTATTTAAAACTAGGTAATAACTCTTATTTTCAAAAATAAAAGAATGTATTTCAGTTAGTACATTTAAATGAATACAAAAAAAAAAGATAACTTAAAAAGAAACTATGTAATTAATTTTTTTTCGAAAACTTATTGCAGGAACGATAAATATGTGATTATGTAATCTGTATTGTTTATTGCTTATTCAAAGTAGCTTATTTAAAAACAAAACGTGGCTTTTACTATGATAAATAATCCCCCTTTTTAACTTATTAAAAAGGATTTAAGAAAATTAAACATGCTATATTTTTTGTTGTTGTCATTGTTGTTAATAAGCTGAAGAAAATCAAAAAAATTGCTATGCCTAAAACTAAGAAAAACTCTAATTATATAAAACTCGGCAACCAATATAGAAAAATGATTCGGATCATTAAATGTAAGAAACAGAAAGTCAGATATAAATATTTAACAACTTCTCTATTTATCGTAAATACGAAATCATTCATTTCTGTCTGTCTCTCTTTCTTGTGCTGTGATAGATATTATGTAAAATATCGTGAATCATCACATTATTATTTAAAAGAAAAACAATTTAGAAAATGGAGAATATAAAAGTTATGTTTGTAACACTAGATTAACATCAATAATTCATTTACTTATATGTTAATATCATCGTTTGCATTGTGAAATCTATTATATGGACTAGAATTTTGAATCAAATTGTTAAAATAGGGAAATTGGGCGTTAAACATTGTCTTCCCAGATTTGAATATGGACTTTTATTTCGATTACAATTGTTATTTTTTTGAAAAAAACATCTATACTTCTGGTTATCACATTGTAATTAAATAAAGAAATATTTTTAATAGATTTTAAGATGGAGCTACTAATGATGCACGACAAAAACATAAGTGCGAAAGAAAATATCCTAACTCAATTTTAAAACTGATTCAATATATTTAATTGAACTCTGAATTATTTTTCTTTCAATCCTGAGAATCCTTGCTATATCTCAAGGAAATCATCACCTTCTCTTAGAAGATGTATCAGTTAAGTATACAGGAATAATGATATTCGAATTATCTTCACAAGTAAGTTTTACCCAAATTGAACGATATTCAAGTTACAACAAGATGAATATAGAGTCAAATGTGTAATAGAATCGTTCGAACTATATCAAAAATAAAGACAAATATTTCGCATCTATTGATTTTAATCATCACAAAGAAAAGATTAAAAACGAGCAGTATAACGTGCTTATTTAGACATGGTCCTGAGCAATGAGAACTTTTTGAAGTAGTTATATAAAATTTTGTTTAACATTTGTCCTACAGGACAAAGATCTATTGCTCCCGTGGAACACAAAGTATGGTATATACGTGAATAAATGAAATCATCTAGAACAGTGGTCTTCAAACTGTGTTCAACGGAATCATGGCATTCCACAGGGCATACCCAAGGGTTCCACGAGTCACAATCAAAAATTCGAGAGAAAATAAATACATATACAAAAGTTAATCCCGTTCTCAATGAAGTTTGTATAGTTACAAGTATCTAAAGCACTGACATGGCTAATTCTGAATGGACACCGCATCAAAACTCCTTCGCGGCTCTTTTATATTAATGAAGGCCTTGTTAGTGGTACTGTAATTACACACGTTGGGGTCCCTGTAGCTTGGGGTCCCTGTAGCTACCCCGTACGGTGGTAGCTGTACCCCTGATCTAAAGCTCCTACCCCCCCCCCCTATTCATTAAACCTAAAAATTTTGTTTATATATAATTTTATTTTGAAAAATATTTTAAAATTTTATTACAGTGTAATAAAAGAATATTAAAACATTTTATCTTTATATACACACTTCCTACTAGATTGTGAATATTCTATTGTTTAAAATCTGAGGTTCCACGAGATAATTTTATACTCATTAGTTAGCACAATGTCTAGCAAAACTAAATAGCTCTCTCTAATGGAAAGTGCACCTTTTTACATTTCTGGGAAACAAATCTTATAATGAAGGCAAGGGAACAACATATCAACAAAGTTCATGTTTTAAAATCTACATTTAAGGTGACAGAACACCTTTAAAACTCAATTTTTGGTCAAAATATCGATTTTTCGTTTTTGTTCAAATATTAAAAATCAATCTTTTATCTTTCTAAATCTGTTAAAATTTTGTTTCTAGCTTTATTAGAAGCCAAGTTACAGCTTTTTTAATATTACTTGATCATGAATTTCTCTCACCGGAAATGCCTTTCTGCTAACCGGAAGTGGCCCAAATTGTTTGTTTACATTTCTCTTTCATGGTATATGACATGAAATATGAAAATTAATATACAAATATTTAGTCAGAAATTAAAATAGAATATTTGAGAATAAATATAAATGTATTTGGAAATACATTTTTCCTTTTTTATGTATGAAATCTGGCATCAAATTTGTTGTTTAGTGACTTTGTTTACATATATGTTTGATTTTCATACTGAAAGAATCGACAGCGTAGAAAGTTATTTAATAATTCTATTCTGTTTTATTTTTGCTTAAAATGGTTAAAAGTATTGCTAGAAAGCGTAAGAGACAGTTTTATGGAAATAAATACACAAAAAGTTCCGAAAATAACAGCGATTCAACACCTGTTCCTGAATGCACTGCTAGCTCTTCAAAATTGGGAAATGAGAGTATGTCAACTGCAGAAGAAATGCCTGGTCCTCTGTTTGGTAACAGAATCATTGATCTTGAGCTTATTGTGGATGCATTTTCTCAACTTTGCTACCCAAAATGTTTTGCTGAAAAAGTAGAGCTTTTTGAGGATTCCATGTATGGATTATGCTCTCATTTTACACTAAAATGTAAATGCTGTGACTTTTTTTTTGCATTTGCTTCATCAAAAAAAGTTGTATATGCATCAGTCATAAATACCAGGCTAGTATATGGTATGCGGCAGATAGGCAAGGGTTTGCTGGTGCATTTAAATTATGCTCAACATTAAATTTGCCTCGACTGAGACAAAAACTGCTTTCAAAAATCAGGAAGCAAAGCTTTTAAAAGTGGTTCAGGAAGTAGCTGAGGAATCCATGAACAAAGCTGCTACTGAAATTGTGGATATAAAACAAAATTTTTCATCTGATTTTGTAAAATGTGGCATATCTGTGGATGGCACATGGCAGCGTAGAGGCTATACGTCTATGAATGGTTGTGTTGCTGCAATATCAGTTGATACTGGTAAGGTGTTAGACGTAGAAGTTATGTCGTCCTACTGTCCTACATGTAAGAGACTTCAGACTATGCCAAGAAACTCTGAATATGAGTAGTCAAAAGCCGACCACATATGTCAGTGTAACTTCACGGGATCTTCGTCAAAAATGGAAATTGTGGGGGCTTCACGAATATTTCTTCGTTCAGAAAAAAACCGCAGACTTCAATATACGCAATATTATGGAGATGGTGACTCAAAAGCTTTCATGAGTGTGAAAGACACTTATGGAATGAACAGTGTGACAAAGTTTGAGTGCATTGGCCATGTACAAAAGAGAGTGGGCTCGCGTCTAAGAAAGCTAAAAAAAAAAAACTAAAGGACTGTCTGGTAAAGGCAAATTAACTGATAATTTTATCGACCGACTTCAAAATTACTACGGAATTGCTGTACGCAGTAATGTCGGTAACTTAAATGCCATGCAGCAAAATGTAATTGCTGCGTTATATCACTGTGCATCAAGTGATAAGAAACCGATGCATGGTCAGTGCCCAATAGGGAAAGACAGCTGGTGTTATTTTCAGCGGGGGGTGGCAAATGGAACAAAATGTACCACAAAATATGCTGGTTTATCAAATGATGTTTTAAATAAAATTAAACCAGTATATTTAGAACTATGCGACAAACAGATATTAAGTAAGTGCTTACATGGACGCACGCAAAATGCAAATGAGTGTTTTAACGGAATAATCTGGCAAAAAGTTCCGAAAGAAGTATTTGTTTCGCTCAAAACAATTAAATTTGGGTCGTATGATGCTGTTATACATTTCAATGAGGGATTAAATGGGTGCCTCAAAGTTTTTAATAAGATGAATATTGAAAATCCTGGGGTGTTTACCTTACGGGATATAAACATTTAGATAAATGCAGAATCCGTGAATCGATTCATAACGCAGACCCCAAAACAAAGAAACATAGGAAAATTTTAAGAGCCCTTAAAAAGAAAAAAAATATTGTTTTAGAAGTTAAAGATGGAGAGAATTATAAATCTGGTGCATTTTAATAAGAAAGTAAGTGTTTTTCTTGTAATCAGATTAGTTTAATGTTATTTTTGTCGTTTTCTCAAAATGAGTTTTTTTACATTTTTTTCTTACCGCAAAACACAATATCTCAAAAAGTTATGCTTGGATGAAATAAAAATTTTATATATATGTTTTTTAAATACTAATACAGGGAATAGACCTCTCTTAAGATTTTATGTTGAGTAGAAATTTTTTTATACAGCAATAAAGTGAAAAATTACAATAGCTTTTAAAGAAAATTTCAACGTTAAGAAGCTCGAAACACAATAGCTTTTCACGTAATGGTTATATCACCAAAATAAGTGTCTATTCCCTAGATAAGGTTGTATGCTATGTTATTCAATTTACAAAATGTCAATATATTTATTTTATTTTCAGTTATCATGTTTTGCGTAAAGTCTTATTTTTGCTTATTTTTCATAAAATACCCCTTTCACAGAAAAAATGTACACTAATAAGACTTTACTTGGGTGTTTTTCTGATTTTAAAGACGCATAAGGTCATAAAATATGGCATTAACAGGCAAAATTCAGGTTAATTCAAAAAATTTTCTTCGAAGGTGTTCTGTTACCTTAATCAG
>BMAO01018344.1:0-21554 GCA_019973975.1 Trichonephila clavata | reverse complement strand
TTAGTTAAAAAATTACAAGTGTGATCCTTAAATAATTTTCCGTTTCCTTATAAATTTTATACTAAGAAAGCGAAACTCCAAGCAGCGGCGTAACGGAGAATATTAGAGCCCCCATGCAGTCATGTTTTGGGCTCCAAGCCGGATCTTACGCACTTGGCGCCAGTCAAGCCTTAAGGCCCCTAAATCCCAGGGCCCCCAGCAATGCAGGATGTACGTTGCGCCACTGATTCCAAGTTTCATTATTTGAGCTTTTCGAAGAATTTTTGTCATAAAATTAAGCTAAAATAATATAATGACTTAGAATGCTAGTCGAAAAGTAAATGCGTCTTTTTTAATTTTGATTTTATGGCTTGAAATTCCACTCATGAGCAGCATAAATAAGGACTGAGTCATTAATTTTTTAGACATATTTAAAAACATAAAATTTCATCTTATGCTTGTATACAATACTCAAACATTCTAAAAATATGTTATCCTTATTGCACTCATTACGTTCAATTTCATACTTATAAATGCTGCGATTATAGACATAAGTATTTTGCATACATTATTATTACAACTACACGTAAAGTTTCCAAATGTGTACTTTTGGAGCTTATGGAATCTGTTTCCATCCAATTGTTCTATCTTAAGTTTTATAAAAGAAGCGCAGATAATAATTTTCTTAGCGGAAAATATCCGCTGAACACGAAAGTCAGTTTAAAGATTCTTTTCAAAGCGATTTATTTTTGAATTACAAACAGGTAATAAATTTGCATTTGTTTCCTTGATGGCTTGTTTGAAGGAATGAAAAGAGTCTTATGATCCTGATCATTTGAAGAACCATTATCCGGTGAAATTGCGATGGCTTCAGAAATTACTCTTTCAATGACATTTTCATTAAAAAGAGAAAAACGTGGGCATGTGATTATGCAGCATTTAGTTTTGTCTAGACAATTTAATTTGTGTTTTAATAGCACGTTTACTGTAACTGGAACAGACTATTTTTCTTAATTATTATAATTGCTTTTTTATTAAATAAAAAGATAACATATAATTAGGATTTTATGAATATATAAGATAATTAGCTAATAACAATTATACTTTTCTTTTCAAGTTATTTTTGAATAATTTTTTCAAAAAAATAACATTTTATTGGAAAAAAATGGGGTTATTTTCATTATTTTGCAAAATTATATATTGCGATTTATTTTAAAATAACTGATATCAGTGATAAAAAGTGCTTAGATATATATTTAATTAGAATAGTAGAGTTTCGAAAACGGGCTTAATGTGGACCAAAGGGTAGCCGAGTTTGGAAAATGCCGGGTTATCGAGAATGGCATTAAAAAAGAATGTTTCCTCAGAAAATATTGTGTGTTTTACTTCTCTGCTTGGAAATACAATAAATATAAACTGCTCAAAAACTCTTAAACATAGGAAAAGCACATACTTTATGAAGCCATAGAGCATTTATTACATGAAAATGAAAATTAATGAATACATAGTATACAAAAATTTACCTGATTAGACACGCCTCTGAAAATACTTTATGAAGGCATAAGGTTGTCTAAAATGAAAATTAAGTACAGACTTTGCAAAACTTAGCTACTTTTTTCATAAAAAGAAATGTTTGATGTCCTGTTGTCTTCCATACCACACTCTGCGTTTTGCTGCTTCATACGCAAGAAACTAAGTCCATTACCGACCCGCCTTGCTTTTCAAAATACTGTTTTTAATGCTACCAGTATGACGGTGTCAGATAGAAGCCCACGATATTCATCATGGAAAGAGGCTAGAAATTTACGCCTGTCGTTATCCGTAGCTTTGAGCATCATAAAAGTGGCAGTACGATTTGGCTCAGTTTCACCCCAATTTTGAAAGACAACATATTTGAGGTGGTCAAGGACTTTCCATGAACCTTCACCTTGACGGCTTTTTAGAGTACCCCCATACCAAGAAGGCACTATACATTGACAAATATCCATGCTTTCTCCGGCATTTCGAACTCAGGCCCAACGGCACAGCAGTCAATGCCACTAACCACTATATCAGATGGGTGACTTTCAAATACTAAAGGGGATTTCGAAAGCCTTTAGTCCCTCCTGTGTGATATTTAAAAAGTTTGTACAGTGTCCTCAACGTCGACGTCTTCACCATTCTTCAAAAAAATTTTATTAACTGACAGCAGCAATCATTTTTGCATCGACCATAATCAGACCTGCAAAGATGTGGCCGAGTTATCCGGACTGCCCTGTCATCGAGTGTTGAGTTTTCAGGACTCTACTGTATTTCTATTCTTCATCTCGCTTGTTTTTCTGAAATTTCTTATCCACAATAAAAGTTTTTGTTGTTTACAATGTGTACGATTTTCTATCCAAACAAAAAGTATATACTCTTCCGGTTGGAGACAAATTATCAAGCTTTGGTAATAAACAATATATAAGTATTAGAGGAAAAAATGAGCTTTTAAGAGCATAATAATTGTGTGAAACCTTACATTTAATATATTAATTGGGAGGATTTTGAGCTTCGACAGATTTAATGTGCATCAGTGCCCTCTATACGGCAGGACTAAAAGACAGCGAAACTACCTAAACATAAACAATTCTTCTCTTCTTCAAAATCACAACAACCCCTTACAGAGGTGCTTCTCAAACTTTCAATATTTGCGACCCAATATTCAATCATATTTTCATCGCTCCCTCTCCACACAATATCAATGTAATGAATTCAGTAATACTATACTTTGACGCAAAAAGCTACAGTACGACTTTAACCTCTTAAGTGCCACTGGCGTATATAAACGTCTCGCTCCCTTAAAACGTTAATTGCACGGACGTATATATACGTCTTTCCGAAGTACGATCTTCTCTGTCACTGCTATCCATAAAATTATTCCGAAGGCTTTGGAATGCAATAGTGTTTGTGAAGGATTTACTTATTTCAGATAAGTTTTTATTTATTTATTCCTTTTCATTTCTCCCAATACATCACATACGCGCGCCTACGTGGAAACGGTGGTATGGGGAGCGAATTGCGTGTATTCAATTGGCAGTTAATGGATTAATTATAAACCATAAACTATCAATATAGGTGTTAATTTTTATATATAAATTTATATATGACAAGCCCATGGGTTCACTGGTAATTATTAAACGTGTTTTTAACTTCTAATATTGTTCAATTAATTATAAAATACATTGTATTTATAATGTACTGATACATTTATAAGTGTATTATATCAGTACAAATGTGTATTTTATATTTTATTATGTCAGACCGTATTTTGTTTGTTTATTTTCAGTAAATTAATAATTTTTTTCGACTTTTCAACATGCTCGCGCCCTCCGTGTAGAGTTATCACACCCCTAGGGGAGGGTGCGCCCCACAGTTTGAGAAATGCTGTCTTGCAGACCTTGGCTGCCTCAACCACCGCTCTCTTTCCAGCGTTCTCTATTTGTAGCTCTTCTTCAATTTTTAATTCTCAATGTATTTAAGTCTTTCTCAATGTCATTCAACCATCTAGTTTGTGGTCTTCCTTTAGCTCGGGTTCCATCGGGGTTTTTAAATGTCAAGATCTTAATGGGATTATCTTTCGAGCTTCTCCAAATATGATCAAGCCATCTTAATCTACGAATGACTTGCGTTATTGTGGTTGCCGATAAGGCCTGCACAATTGAAAAGTTATGACTGGTTCTTCGCCCCGTCCTCCTTTCTCTATTGGACCAAAGATAGCTCTGAGAATTTTTCTTTCAAACATGTCCAATGAGTGTGTTATATATTTGGTTTAAGGTCCATATTGCACTTATATAAAGCAATATAGGTAATATTAGTGTTTTGGAAGTGTTCTTATTTTAGTCTTGCGGCTGATTAAATTAGATCTTAATTTTCTCCTGATCTCGAAGAAGCATTTATCAGCTATTTTGATTCTGTTATCAACTTTTGCTCTTAGTTTATTTTTATCATTAATTATTTTACCAAGGTATTTAAATTCATCGAAGGTTTAACTATTAACAATTGCCAAAAATAAATAGTGCTCTCCTTCCAGTTTTCATATAAAAATTAACTTCAAAATGCAAAATTCATTAAAAATGTAAATTACAATCTCTCGCCTGCCAGTTTAAATAAATGGATCTTTTTCATTTCATTTTGGAGGGCGTCTTTATTATCTATAAAGAATCATGCGATATAAAAAAAACCGCACCTTTTTTACATTTACTTCTGGCTCATCCTTTAAATTATACAAATTCGTTGTAGAACATTCGAAATTTGAGGGAAAAGAGAAAATACAATGATAAATAATTGTCTTAAAATATTTTGTACTTTCCTTCGTATAATACATTTCTATTTTTTCCTTCATTCTTATGTTTTAAATATACAACAGCTTTCATCAAGTACAATAAAGCGGACTGTATCCGATATTTTTAAAGAGTTTTTCTCTTTACAATTATTTCTTTTCTCCAGGAAAGAAAACATTTTATAACAATCTAATTGTATTTTAAGAGACTGACAGCATAATTTTAGAAGAAAAGAAAAAATATATTTTTTGAGCAAAGATAAGAAAATTAATCCCGGTCATTAAATACTTAAGTATATTTATTGCAGTATTATTTCATGAATAGACGTTTTTAAGTTCAGTATAATTTAAATTTTCCGCAGCCACACAGCTACAGTATATGAAAGCCATTCGATATATTTATAATTTAAAAGCTTTTAAATTCAAGTGTAATTATCTTGCAATGGAACTTCTTTAATATACTTTTAAGATATTTTTAGCATATTTTCATTTGGTATATTAGAAGCCTAGTAATTGTACATTTAATTAATCCAAATACACGGAATGTTTGAATTATAGAATAATGATCTCACTTTCTGACATTTGTGAGAATATTCTAAATAATTTGACACGACTCTAAATTCATAATCTGTCAAAGAATGGTCGAGTTAAGAGTTTAAAGAAAGAGAAAGATATTCTTACTGCCGTACAAAATACTTTCCTAGAGAAATTGTAGAGCATCCTAAAAACATGTTGGTGATATGAATAGCTCTATCAAAAAATATGTACTAAGCTCCTTAAAAGTGCACTGCCAAGAAATATGAGATTAAAATTATTTAGTAAGTTAAGATATCCGCACGACTACGTTCGGAGCTGTAATTTTGGAAAAGCGTACAAATATCTTTTTTAATATTTGGTATCACTTAGATTATAATACACGTATAAATTGTTTTAAGAATATTATTACAATAAAAAAATATTTAAATGCGATATTTTGGCAAAACATGAACTTTGAATTACTTATTTCCAAAACATTCTCCTTTTATGAAAAATGTTTCTATAATATTGATATTTTGTTTATATTATAGATAACACTAATCCAAGGAGCCTGAATAATGATTTTTGAAAAATTCGCATTATTTTCAGAGTTAATACCAATTGAAATAATTATTGATGTTTTTTGTTAAAATTTCTCCACACTTTGATGTATTAAAATATAGATAAATCCACTTCTAATATATATATTTCAAAAATCCCAGTTCAGGTTCTATACAGAGGTCTGAGCTATATATAGACAAAATATTATTATTATATGAACATTTTCCTTAAAACCAGAATGTTTTGAAAATAGGTAATTCAATATTCATTTTTTGCCAAAATATTACATTTAAATAATTTTTATTGTAATAACGTACTTAAAACAATTTTATATATGTATTCTAATCTAAGTGACATGAAATATTAAAAAAATATTCGTTTGTGCGCTATTGCAAAATCACGGTTCCCAGCGCAATCGGATACCTTAAAGGTAGTGATAGATTCTTCTCAGAAAATCCATTCTATTTTTTTAAGGAAAAAAAGGACTAAATTCCATTACAATGTATCAAGGCATACTACTAGAGTCAAATAGTTCCCGAAATGATCTCCTGCATTCACGAAAGGAGGGGAAATATCTGTTTTGGGGATTGGCAGAACTAATAAGGAAAACACACAGCTATCTGGAATTCATTTACTGTACTGTTAGAGTTAGCTGCAGATTATATTTGACAAAGCTAATTTTTTATTCGTCGGGTTTTTCAATGCCTTCTTTTAGCAGCTTGCAAACATCAAATTCTGTGTTTTGCTTGAGAACCTACCTTGAAACGCTAGAGATGCCGAAGAAAGCATACGGAAACTATCCCAGCACTAGAGGATTTTCCCCCGTTTCATTGGCTGCAAATGAAATTCAAGGGACATTGTTTTGTGTATCCAGAAGATGTGATACAAAGTGCGGTGAAGCAACTGAATGACTTCTAAAAAAAAGGGATTCCAGAACTACTTTGAACAGTTATACGAACGCTAAAACAAGTGTGTGGATGCAGGAGGGCAGTACCTTGAAGGTCAATAAGATTAAATAATTATAGTTGACCTATTCCAGGAACTTTTTGATCTTGCCATGTAAAATATCAGAAAAGGAAACTTTTAATTTTATCCAATGTAATTTATTGTGCTGTAAGAAAAGGCCGAATGAGAGTCAGTGTTAATTAAAGTCACACTACAAAACTGTTGGCATCAAACCTCGTAATTTGACCCCCAGTCAAGAGACTGGGATATCATTTAAGCCAACGACCCCTCGCCAAACTATCATGCTTCGCCATTGGGAAGGCTTTGAACTATGGTTTATATCTAACATGGATCATCCTCTCTTTGTGCCGGGTTTTCAGAGGCAAAAGAGCTCGAACTCATGACACGCCGGTCAAGAGTCCGTGACCATGGCTACTAGGTTACCATGTCCCAAGGTACACGGAAGTTTCTATTTTAATTTAATTACTATGGTGTCCTTTTACTATTCGTACACTTCTTACCATAGCTTATAGCTTTTGATTAGTCAAATTTATTGTTAACTACAAATTATTATGATCAAAATATCGAACAAACGCTATTAATGTTGAACAGTTTTATAAAAATATTTCTTTTCAAAATTTCCTGTAAAGTGAAAAAATTTTGAGAAAAATTCAAAGGCTGATTATGAGTTTTTTTTAAAAATCCAAATGAACTAATTCTTAAAATGACAAGGGCAGTAAAACTATAATTTTGATGAAAAGTTTTAAAAAAATATTCTACGTAGAGGAAAAAGTTCTTTGAATTATGATCAATAAATTTTAATTTCAAAATCTTTTAAAGAAATCTTTTTTAAAAAATTCCATGTTATAAAAAGAATAAACCTTCTTAGCTTCTAAAACTCTTAGAAATTTATCAATAAGTAACTAAGAGGTTTATGAGAAACCAATAAAAAGGACAAGAGGGATCTGTAATTATATAAAAATAAGGATGGTTTTTTATGAGGAAACTATACTTAATTACTTATTATTATATAATTACAGTTAGTTTTTTATGAGGAAACTATTAAAGAGACAATGCATCTGTATGTTTTACAGTTCCGTTAAAGTTGTGCAATAATATTAACTATAAAATTCTATAATTACTTTGTTTCTTGAAGTATTGTAAGTAGGAGCTCAACAAATTTCTTGAGAAGAGTTTTTTAATGTAAAATAGAAAATGAAATTTCGTCAAACAATCTTTATGTATATAAGAGAAAAATGACTCACACACTTATCACGAGATCTCCCTAACTATTAGACCTACAGACTAGAAATTAAGCAGCACTTTCCTTTCATGGAGTAAAGATCCACTATAAAAAGGGGCTTGTGAAAATCGACGACAAAGGGGCGTGGTGAGGGCTTAAGAGACATAATATTTAAGTAATAAAAGCACTCGTTAAAAAATTCTTTTACATTTTTCGATGTTCTGTTTTGAATCGGGTTTTACTCTCCTTACAATTCAGCTATTATATCAAGAAAAATATTTTTTATTTTTAAGAAACTGAAAACTCTACTTGAAGCTAGTTAATTATATAATAAAAGACTTATTTTGAATTTTTATACAATGAAATTCATAATTGTGTTCGCAATTGCGTTGATGGTTGTTTTAAATTGATGCTTTTATATTCTCCTAATTTATGTGTATTATTCTGTTAGTCCATTGTATTAAATTCATATTTTTAAATAAATAAAATAAAATTTTCTTTAAATTGAATGAGAAAAATACTCAAGTTATACAACTCCCTTGCTTTCCTCCTCTTAAAACTCTTCACAGAAAAATCAGCAGAAAAATCTTTGCAACATATATTTGACTAAAAAATAAAAAAAATAAAGCTTTTATTAAATTAAGGTTCGATTAAGCAATAGCAATAGCATTGGTTTGATTAGGAATACCACTAGAAGTTTAATTCGTCTCATTTTTTAAATCTATATATATAAAAATGTTATGTTGGTTTGTGTACGCTTCCATAACTCAAAAAGTTCCGCATGGATTTATCTGAAATTTTGACAAAACGTTGCTTTTGACTCCGGTCAGGTTCTTATGTACTTTTTATTTCAAAATGTACTCTAAATTTTTTTAAATTTAATTTTTAAGTGATTTTTTGGTGTTATGACGTCATACGATGTCACGATTCGCTCTGAATACGAATATTCAAGTTTTACACATAGTTTTTTCTGGATAACTACATATTTTTACTATAGTTATGTTTATTGGTTGTCATATTTATCTATTTTTTGTTCTTTGATACGTATAATTGGGATTAATTTTCGAATAAATCATTTTTTTTAAAATTATTCTTTCAACAACTCAAATTTTGTTTTGTAGTTTTGGCAACATTCCGATAGCTAACGCGCGATAAACAATTTTTTAAATTTCATTTGATGTTATTATTGAAATACAGGTTAGGTTTTCTGATATATATTATTTTTTAACAGAATATAGATTACGGTTTGCTTGGTACTTATTAATTGACGATGGTTTAAATAAGTAAAATTTTTTCCCTCTATTTTAAACAATGTTTTAAATTTCATTTGATGGTAGTATTGAAATACAGATTAGGTTTCCTGATATATAATTTCAGTCATCAAAATATTAAACCATACTTTTGTTTTCGATGACTTTTTAAAATTTAAATTTATGTTATAACTTTCTTAGTAACTTCTTTCCATTAGTAATTTGTTAACAGAATACTCGAAGTTATTACGGTTTGCTTGATACTTACTTATTATTGCAACAATCACCAACGTTCAAAATAACTCTCCAAGTTGGCAACCCTGATCTCCCATGTGTTGTATGAGTTGAATCGGCAATCATGTGCTTCATTTCATATAATGTCGCCAATAGGTTCCGTTTGCTTTTGTCAGGGACATAGCTACCGCTGTATCAGCCGTACCAATGATACAAGGCCCCCAAGTTACGATGGCTCCAATCCGTGTTACTACAGTCTCACTAACACAGTGCTCATATCTGAAAAATGCCCCCCCCCCCGCAGGAATTTTGATACAGGGTTTACTCAGAGCTGTTTTGCAATTTCGTATGTTTTATTTTAACATTTTTAAGTGTAGTCAATTGGCTTCAGTACTCAAAATTGCCTTGCATAAAATAGAACTTAGGTCATCATACTGGACAAGCAAAAGCAGTGTTTGTAGTAGTTACAAATCAAAATGTCTCGAATACCTGTTGAGGAACCAGGGGGTGGTAAGATTGTAATTATTTTTGGCACTTATGTACTATCGCAACAATCACCAGCGTTCAAATAACTCACCAAATTGGCAATCCCAATTTCGCAAGTGATGTACGCGCTAAATTGGCAATCATGTGCTTCGCTTCATATAATGTCGCCAATAGGTTGCGATAATATGTAAGTACCTTATTTTTTCACAAATTATGCTTTCGCATTGATAAAGATATTTTAATACGTTTTATGTCAGTTAACGTTAGTGTTGTATTTAATTTTTCAATTTATTTTTATTCTCGGGATATGTATTTTAGATATTTTTTTATATAAAATACTAAATTTAATTTGGTACTTACGTATTATCGCACAATCGCCAGCGTTCAAGATAATTCGCCACTTTGACAATCCCAATTTTGTATGCGCTGAATTGGCAATCATGTGCTTCATTTCCTATAATGTCACCAATAGGTTGCGATAATACATAAGTATACCTTTAATTAGACTGGCCGCAACACACCAATTTGGTGTGATTTCAAAATCATGACAAAAACAAATAGCGTACAATATGAAATTAATATTTTGGATATTATTTTAGCCTTTTTTATCTTTCTCTCCAGTAATCCTTAATTAATTCAATGTATTTTACAATATTTATTTTGTGTTTGTACGAAACTATTTATATTGATTTAATCATAATATTGATTAAATCAATCAAAAATCCATTAAGAAAATTATGCCCAATATAAGATTCACATTTGGCTGGATAGACCAGCTCTCCCCCCCCCCCCTATTTAACCAGACTGAGCCACAGCAACGCGTGGCAGGGTACACAGCTAGTTATTTTATAAAATGGCCATTCTTCCATATGAAAATTACAATTTAAGTTATAACTTCTTGAGTGCAATTTAAATTATTTTATATGAATTTAATAACAAAAATGTCTCAATTTTAATATTTTACTGTACAATCAAGATTTTCAATTTTATTTTCAAATTCATCTTTATTATTCAATTGAAAGGCATTGAGGCCTCATTTAATTTAAATAATTCTTTTGTTCTTGATTACAATAACGTTCACAAAAAATTTAAATATCCAATACAAGAAAATGTTTTTCAATTTTTGATTACGTAATACATGAGTATCCCCCAGGTAATTATTCAAAGTGATTTCTATCGATCCATTTATCTCATTAAGTAAAAAATATTAGAATAAATGTTATTTAAATGGTCAAGCAAATTGAATTGTTTTTTCATGAATGATTGTTACAAATACTTAATCTGAACATGAAGAGATGTTAATGCATTTAGTTTTATAAGTATTGTAATGAAGTGGGTAATAGATGTCTTTAAATTGTTTCTCGTGATTACGTCACGATATCATTTAAATCACGACCTTTTACGGCCTAGACTTCACTATATTTCCTCTCGTTTGATTTCTCCCTACTCTATTGTCTGTGTGGTCATTAATTTCCGTGCGTTAACTACATTTTCAATTACTTGCTTATTGCAACATTAAAAATTTGGAGATACGGCCAATGATGAAAAATTCTGGCTGACAATATTTGTTAGTCATCAACAATGAAGTCTTAAGACTTTTTGAACCCTTGGGCTTCTGTGCAAAAGTAGGCTCCATCTAAGATTCTTTTAAGTCAAAAGTATGTAGCATACGTTGTCGAATACTCATACGAAATGTAACCTGCAACAGATAAATGTGCGTGACTCACAATCTCAAAAACTTAGCCACAAACCAATTGCCGCCTTTCGAAGTAACGATGGTCTATGGGGCTAAGCCTAGGCCTTGTCACGGATAACAGACGAATATTTTTTTTATCCTATGCGCATATCCGAGCTTTCGGTCATAGGTCGATGAACAGCCCAGTATAATACAGAAATATAAAAAAGGAAGTCATCAAAGGCAAATTTAACAGCATTTAAATATATACGAGGGCAATTCGGAAAGTAACCTCCAAATTTCTGTAAAAAACAAACTAGGACAGAGGGGGGAGAAATTTATTTACATATCAAAAGTACAACTCTCCTCTATTTTTCAACATAGTCTCCCCTATTATTCAAGCACTTGTCGTACCGTTTTGTCAATTTACTAATTCCTCCTGAATAAAAAGCGGTCACCAGCAATTTAAACCAATGTGTCGCAGCGTTTTTAAGTTCCTCATCGACAGCTAAATGCTGTCCCCCAAACCACTTCTTCATTGCAGTGATTAGAGGGTAATCGGATGAGATCTGCACTCACTACAGACAGTGTTTCACTTCGTGATTCCTCATAAATGTTTGTTCTTCCGTCCTTAAAAAAGCGTATCCATTGACGCACTACACCTTCACTCAAAATGTTTGGCCCGTATACGGCACACAATTCATGATGGATATCCACTGCTGACAGGTTTTTTGGCCAAAAGAAACCTTACCACTCCTCACCCCTCCCATTTCGCGGAATTTTCTGTGGCAGCACACATTTTGTCACGTTATAACTAACAAACTCATGGCCCTACAACTCTCTCATTTGGCGACTGGAAGCTTACTGAATCAGAGATCGCTCGTGCATTCGATTGAGGGCGCTCCGAGCTGTACTTCCAGCGCCACGCCCAAACAGTGGTTAGTTTCCGAATTGCCCTCGTAGTTAAAAACAGCATGACATATTTTAAAGTGATCTTCAGCCATGGGTGCATCTTGGTCACAAAATTCACTTCCCTTTCGCTACAGGTAATCTAACAAAAAAAGTCATGACCAGTAGCAAGTCTGAAACAGGCGAGGAACCAGAAATTCTTTTTGACATTTTCAGAAAGGAGCTCCATTTCTTCCCCGAAGTCAATATACACGAAATCAACAACCTATATACAGGCTGGAACGTTTGGGTCTAATAGTGCTGGGTATAAAACGCTTTAAAAACCACAAAGACAAAGGAGGACATACAGAAAGGACAACGCACCCTTGTCACTGTAGCCAGTTGGCATATAGTTCAAAATTCTTAGTTTTTCGATAAATATGTCCGGTAGTAACATTTGACGATTAAAATCGCTTGGATCACATGATATTATTGAGATTGGGTCATGAACGAAACGAAATCCCTAACCCCGTGATTAAGGCTTTAGGCCCTAACCCTGTAGGAGTGTGCCTTTAAACGTCCTCAGTCATCAAATGTAAGCGTATCTAAACTTCAACTAATCATTTGGTAATGCATGGCTCTCATTTCTTTGATGACTTAGCTAGAGATTATTTGGGGGAGGAGGAATACATTACGAGTAGTCTGAAAAAAAAATCGTTCTGTAACTTAAATTTCGTTTAGTTCTTATTTTCTGGAAAACACGAGTATATCCTACACAAGGTAAATTTTACTTTGTTTATCTAAAAGTCGACGCATGACTCAATACCTTTAACTCGACATCATCGTCTGAATATTATCAAGATGGGACATAATCAGAATTCCATTCAAAACAACAATAAAGCATTTAATAATTTTAAGGCCATCTTCAAGCTGAATAGCGATGTCTCATAATGAAATCAAGCAATCAGGAGATTCCACGTACGGGCAATTTTCAGCCAAGAATCAGTGTCAGTTACGCGACTGTGTACTACTACACAATGGACCGTAGGTAGAAGATTTCACTAACGTAAAATGCATATATGTATCTCGTAAACAAAAATCGCAGATTATAAAACAAGATTAAACTTGCGACTCGAATTATTCGAAGATATGCATCAGAGTTTTTGTTTCTATTTTTCCATCTTGTTTTCCTCGGGGAGTGAAACGATGACAAAAAAAGCTTTCATTGCTACGAAGGTTTTGCTTTTGAACAGCTTTTTTCAATTCCTACTATTAGCTCTCTCTCTCTCTCTCTCTATTTATTTTTATATATATTTATCTCTTCAAATTTTCAATCGTTAATAAAATAATTTCTATTCGTCCAATAAAGTTCAAGTAAATTTTTTGAAACTTGTAGTAGATGACACTTGTTGTTACAGTTTTTTTTTCAAATATTAATTAATTAATTACCGGTTTTCGACGCCAAATTAAATTCGTGTCCATTGTTGTAACAATATAACTGTTAAAACAATGACAAAAGTTAGCGCCGAAAAGCGGTTTTTCAGCGAAACTAGCCAAACCGGGTGTGCATTGTTACAACAATGCAAACAAATCATGCTCTTTTTTCACAATTCCTACTATTAGTTCACTCTCTTCCTATATATATATTCAAATTTTCAATCGTTACTAAAATACTTTCTACTCATCCATTCAATGTAGGAATTGACTTAAATTTTTTTTTGTATTACTTGTTTTAAATTCATTAAACTGCATCGTCGAAATGCTGCGATCGCATCAATTTTATGCAATGGGAAATTATTTGAAAGTTTGGACTCAGAAAAAAGCTATATTATCACATAAAGGATAAAAATAGTTCGTGTATAGTGTATAGTAATGTTTATGTGAGCATTGATGGAAGGCTATAAGAAAAAAAATTATTTTCTCATATTAAATGTTGGTGAAAAATTTGGCGCATAATAGTACTTTGAAATTTGTTTTAAAATGCCTAAAACTTCATGTTTCACATTTTATAACCGCATAGCTTTAAATACATTTTTTCAGCAATTTAAAATCTATATTAATGGATAATCTTTACTGAGATAATACATCTTATTAAATATTTAAGGATAGAAATATCAAAGGTTTATGGATAATTTTTGAAATAAAGCATCAGTAAAAATATCATAATAAGAAAAATATCAATAACTAGATTATCTCCCATCATCATCACCCTAGCAAATGCTTCCCAACGGCTAACCCTAATGGCTCTACTAAAAGGGTTTTTGTTACCTGAATCGCCTTTAAATCTGGCTCATTATAATTTGATAGAATGTCTGAGTCCTAGTTCCACTAAAGGATTGTCCAGTAAAAGGAGCTGATTCATTTCAAATCCTTCGGAACTCAAAGTCCTCGCATAGGTGGGGTATGTAAAATAAGAAAATTAATTGCTAAATGAAATATGTTCCTTGTTTCCTGACCATCCTTCAAAATTACAAGGTGTGTCGTAATTATAGATTTTATTCAAATTATTCAAATATTCGGATTGAGTAAATTGCTTAAATAGCATTTATAAATCTTGAACGAACACAATCGTTAATATAAATTGAAAGTAATTAATTTTTCAGTAGAACACACACAATGAATTTACTTAACACATCTTAAACTATGTAATCATTTGAAAATTAACTTTAAATTTATTAGAAGGATATAATTGAAATTTAAAGACAAAATATAATTATTGCCAAACAATTATTGAAATCAAAAAGGTAAAAGTTATTTTATGATTTAAATTTTTCGTTCCACGACAAAGAATTTCATGAAGAATAAGCTTAGAAATATTTCGACTCGGATATCTCTGCTTATAGCAAACATGGAAAACGATGATTGATTTTCTTTAGAATTTTACTCGATATTCTTAAAAATGCTAGGTACATATGTAGTGATGGTTAAATCATCATATCTGCGTTTGAATTCTTTCAGAAATATAAGTTAGGGGTTTATTTAACAGAAATTATTTTTCCTTTTTAAGCGATTTAAAAAAACATGTGCAAGGTAGTAAGTTAAACTATCTATTTAGTGTGCAAGTGCGTGTATTTTAAATATTAGATACTTTCCTCCTCTAAAGTGGTCAGTTTTAAAACAGTGAGCTTATTCTCTCACACTCTCTCCTCTCACACTCATACTGTCTCCTCTCACTCTCATACTCTGTCATCTCACTCCATACTATCTCCTCTCACTTCATCTCATTTCTCTATTTCCATTTCTCTCTCACTCTTTCTATCTATTTATTTCATTAATATTGATAATATATATTTTACTGTGCAGACTAATTCATTGTTTCATCCTCTTGTATCGAGAGTGTTTTATTACAATTCGATTATGAATTATTCAAGGGGAAAAAACAATACTTAAATATGTTATTATGATGTCATGCATCTGAGAGAAGCTCAGATATCTTAAAAACAAGTACATAAAATGATGACGCAAATAGAAAATTATTCCAAATTTACTTACGTTACATTTTATCTGAGATATAAAAGATATCGATATATAAACATCGATTTTCCTGTAAAATATTTTGGTTATATTTCTCAAAAGGTTTGTTTGCCTTTCCACTTTCTCGATAACATATTGCATGAAAATCTCCTTATCGGGAAATCTTCTTGATATCTGTTATTACATCTAGATATATTGTATTTTTTTTTTTTTTTACATATAATGCAATATTTTCTTCAATTGCTTTATTTTTATTCGAATTATAATTGAATGCGCGTGGGTGATAAATAAGTTTTTCTATTTTTCATCCTTGTTTCCTTTATAAAGTTTAAGGTTAAATGAGAGTTCATGACCCTCCATACTGGTTGTAGCGGGCTAAACTCATCACGGATACATGACAAATGTAATCCGTGTTCTTCAAAACAAACTGACATTACACTTGAGCTTGTTGTACTGCTTGTAAAATTCAAATACAAATATATATATATATATATAATATATATATATATATATATATATATAAAATTCTCGTGTCACAGTGTTTGTAACCAAACTCCTCCGAAACGGTATGGCCGATTCTTATGAAATTTTGTGCGTATATTCAGTAGGTCTGAGAATAGGACATAAACTATTTTTCATTCCGATATTGTAATTAGTTAAAAAGATATTAATTAAAAACCTTAAAACGTATAATTGTCTTAACCCTGCGCGTTATTTCCCCAGCCTCGCGTCGTGAATGAACAGAGGGTGAAATTTTTCGGTATTGTCGACGTTATTTAAACAGCCATCCGATTTTTGTTTTTTAAATCAGACAAAAAATAATTACAGTATCGGAAAGATCATTTCTTTCGCCACGATACAACATAATTATTTTTGCAAAATAATTATATTTTCTATTTTTTATGACTTTTTTAAAATCGAGTTAAGACCGATGCATTTTTATGAAAATTATTTCGAAATCGTTGCGTATGAATTTATTTTCGTGTTATGAAAACGATATTCTACACTAAATAACTTCAAGCCTTTTTCTTTTAGAACCAGTCACTTAAAAAATAAAATTCCCCAAATTTTCTGTTTAAGATTTTTCGAAAAATTGTCGAAATTTTTAACTTAACATTGAATAACTTCGTTATTTATTAAGATTATCATACGAAACTTTTGTTTCGTTTGTAGAATAATGTTATCAAACTTCTGTGCGAAGATTGAAAAAAGTGCTTAAAAATTACGGATTTAAAAAAAAATTGTGATTTTTGTAAAATAACGTTATCGCAAGAAATAATCTAAGCAGTATTTTTTGTACATTTTTATTTGAAAGTCCTTCGTTTTCGAAATTAATGTGTGAAGTTTGAAAGCATTAACTTAAAAATTAAGCCCTAAAAATAAAAACTTTAATAAAAAAATGCGCGATTTTAGTTTGCCAGGTCTTGGCGTCGAAAAATGGTTTCACGCCAAATAGCTTTCAACTGTTTCACCTGAAACTTCACATCTAATTCAAGGATTACACCAAAAAGTTCTGACTTAAACATGCGAAAATCAGCAAATCTGGCGAGTAAAAAAATGCGAGTGAAAAAGTTATTTTTGCTTCAATTTTCATCATTTTCTCTTTATATAATTTTCAAAATTAAATCATTATTGATGTCAGATTAAGATGAAAGAATGTATTCAATACATTTCTGAGATTCATTTAAAATACTTATTTGTATCAAATCAGTGATTTAAAAAATAAAAAGCTAAAAACTTTTTTGAATACATTTTAATAAAACACTCAAAATACTTAAATCAATAGTTTAATGATTTCTTCTTTAAAAAAGATAATTGCATGAAACTATATTCCCACGTGTCAAACATTTCAAAAAATCCTCACAATTTTACTTCAAGATTTAAAATAGTAGTGAAATTTTGTAATTTGAAAAATTTCTATTTTTCTGTCTTTTTTCAACATACAACTATTTTTAAAAAACCTACATTTTCGTTTCCGAGGACTAAAAAACTGCAACGAAAGAATTGGAAAATTGGTGAGTGATTTATAAATTTGCCCTGTTCACCTACTCGAGAGTTTTTGACGACGGACTTCGAAATTTTAAGCCAAGGTCAAGTGATGAGGACGACACCTGAGCTTTCACCCATCTCTCCTAATTACCACACCACACCAACTTAAGAACAAATTTCGAAAAAGGGAGTTTTTATGACATAAATAAAGAAATCACTCACATCGCGCATACACACATACACATAAGTACTATCGTCCTAAGGGAAACAGGAAATTCCCATGGGGATGAAGTTATTCACTCGGTAAAAGTCCGTGCAACCCCGGGGTAAGCGGAGAGGAAAGAAACAAAGAAGTCAAAGTAATTTCGAAAAATAATGTTGGAAGTGCTGATTTTGTCAAGAGAAGGGAAAATGTTAAACGAGAAAGCTGATACGCACTCAAGGGTCATGCACTCACATCGTACGTGTCACACCCACACAGAAGTGCTGGCGTCAGAAATAAAGGAGGAAATTAACATGGGGATTAAGTTATACCCTCGGTAAAAGCCCGTGCAACGCCGGGCCCGGTCAGCTAGTATATATATATATATATATATATATATATGTGTGTGTGTGTGTGTGTGTGTGTGTGTGTGTGTGTGTGTGTGTGTGTGTGTGTGTGTGTGTGTGTGTGTGTGTGTGTAATGACTTCTTCTAACTCTCTTTAACTTTACCCCGTTAAATTATTTCCTAGTTCTTTACACAAGACCGTTATAATCTTATCTAATTGCTCGCGCGCATTTGCATCCAATCACGACTCCTGTTACAAAAAGAATCGTACGACCTTAATCGCCAGTATAAAAACTCGGAGCAGACGGTTACGCGCTCTCTTGTCTCTTGTCATCCTGTAGTGTGCTGCAGTTAGTGTTTGTGTGCGTGTGTATTGTGTCGTCTTGCTTAAATGTTTTCAAGATGTATAATAAACAGATTTCAATTAATCTCAAGACTACTTCTTCAATATCAGTTTAAAGAATCCATTCCAACGAACTTCGTCTTATTATTATATATACAAATAAATAAAATTGAAGTGTCTGTTTGTAATTTCAAATTAGCAGCTTTTTATTAAATGCATTTAAATGTATATACGGTACTTATTTCAAAAAATCAATTTTTAAAATTTTTGTCTGTCTGTCTGTTTGTTTCGGCTAATCTCGGGAACTTCTGGTTCGATTTTAAAAATTCTTTCACCAATGGAAAGCTACATTATCAGGGAGTAACATAAGATATATTTTATTTCCATATTCCCACGGAAACGGGAGTTATGCGGGTAAAACTTTGACGTTGCTTACTTCCTGCCAAGTTGGCGTAAAATTATGCATTTGTTCAATAATGGAAATTTTAATAAAAAGTTTTCTCACATTTGTATCAAAATAACTGAAACATAGTGTAATTTAGCATCTTTACAAAAATCAATTTTTTAAATGTTTTTTTTTATTAAACGTCTAACGTTTATTACGTTACGTTTATTAAATGTCAAACTCAAACTTTGAGAAATATCGCCAAGTTGGCTAAGAAGTTCTCTATTCCGACAATCCCAGATCTTTTAATGCAAATTTTCTCTCACTTTTTAAAGAGGGAAACGAAATAAGTTTTAGCGAATTGCGCGCGCGTGATATTGAAAATTCTATGGTAATATTAATAGACAGTTTCATAAAAGGTTTTGATTACTTTAATAGTTTTGATAAGTTTGATTTGTTTTGAAAGTATTTATTACTTTGTGAACTTTGGAATAAGCACAAATACCACACGGCGGAAGATATTTTGCGCGGAAAAACAACCGAATATGCCTTTCAATGAACACATCTACAACGAAACGCAATAAAGGTTTTCAGAATGGTTGGGAAGAAGCTACATGGTTTTGGAATGATTAGTCCTAGACGTGTAGACGGAAATAGCTTTGATAATGAAATTGTTTGAGAATTAAACTACGATTTCATAGCTTTGCATCAAGTAACAGAATTTATCCTTCAAAACTCCAGAACGAAGTGTTACGTAAAATAGAATCCGGCATTGGTGCACTCTTTTTTCTCGACGCCCATGGAGGAACCAGAAAAACGTTTTTGCTAAACTTATTATTAATGACCATCAGAAAAACCCAGAAGATAGCAGTTGCTATGACTTCTTCTGGTATAGCCGCGATTTTACTGACCAACGGTCGTACTGCACATTCCGTTTTAAAATTATCGCTTAATCTTGCATTTGAAGATTCACTCATCTGAAATTTCAGAAAAAATAGCTCTCAAGGCAGGATGCTTCCACAATGTAAGCTTTTAGTATGGGATGAAAGTACGATGTCTCACAAGAAAGCTATAGAAGCGTTTATAATCGGACTCTTCAGGATTTACGAGATAGTACAGATATTATAGGAGGAATGGTAGCTGGTGAATTCAAGCTTATGGGGAAAAGTTGAACAATTCATTCTGAAAACGAATATGAAAGTGCATCTTCATAATGACGTAGATTGGGAACATTATGTAGAGACGTAATTGAAAATTGGTTATGGATGTTTGGAGGCAAATGCTGGAGGTTATATTTTACTTCCAGAAAATTTTGTAACGTAGAAGAAAATGATGTAAATCTTATTGCTCAAATTTACCCGGGCTTGCAACAAAATTTAAATTGGGATCAGTGGTTGCGCGCAAGATCAATATTGGCGCCTAACAATGACATTGTCCATAAAATCAACATTGAAAATTTAAACGACGTGCGGGGGAGGGAGGGATTGAAGAAATATTTATCAGTGAATACAATCATGGATAAAGAACAAAGTACTTCATATCCCACGGAGTTCTTAAATTCACTTGAACTTTCGGGTGTACCCTCACATAAACTTCAATTAAAACTAAATGTACCAGTTATACTTATGCAAAATCTCGATGCTCCTCGACTATGTAAAGGAACGAGGCTTTGGATCACAAAACTGATGCAGAATATACTTGGTGCCAATATTTGAACATATGTCATGAAAAAGGATAGTGTTATCATACCTCGAATTCCAAGTATCCCCACTGACCTACCGTTTCAATTCAAACAAGTTCAATTTCCAGTTTTACTGTTGCTATTAACAAAGCTAACATTTCAGATAGCAGGGGTGCATTTGGAAAAGCAATGTTTTTCCCATGGCCAACTATATGTAGCCTGATCGGTGTGTCCAATGCCCAAATATTCACTTATTTGCAACGACAGAAGAACATATAATATGATATACAGTAGCATCTTAGAATAATATTCTGTTTTGAGTTCTTTTAAAGAGGAATTATATATTAGACGTAGATACTTTCGATTTTTAAAAATATCAATAGTTTAAGTATTGAATATTTGTTGTTAATTATTTAATAAATTACGTTTTCAGTTTTTTAAACTAAGCTCAATTTTAGAATTTTTAAATTTTATTGGTTCCAGTCAAGCAATAAAAAAAATTACTATACTATATTATTTACTTTTTAGTGATAATGATTACGACTTTGACAGTTATTTAAAGACATCAACGCGAGTGGAGCCGTGTTTAAAAGCTAGTACATATATATATATATATATATATATATATATATATATTATGGATGTTTGTATATATGAAATCGCTTCACTCCAGCCAATCACTATGAAAATTGGCATGAAATGAATTTTTTTGTGGAGAAGGTTTTTGCGCTATCCTCTTCGTTGCAACTCCCCTCCAGGTGGCGCTACAGCAAGCAATTTCTGCACTGTTCAATTAATCGCCAAGTTGCCAACGTGGTCGCCAAAAGTGATGCCAACTTGGCTCTATCACCAACATTTCGCTGTGTTTCCATTGAATCGCCATTATAATGTAAGGAACGGCGTTGCTTGTGAATATTACAATTTTAACAATAAATACAACAGAAAGTATTATTAACGTATTACACATCCTGACATGTAGTCGTGCTCGTTATAAATAGGGTGTTTGAAAGTCTTGTGGGCGGTCGCAGTAGAAATCGCGAGTGCAGGGGGCTGGAG
>BMAO01018343.1:0-17434 GCA_019973975.1 Trichonephila clavata | reverse complement strand
AGAATTCTTGTGAAAAAACTTGGAAAAGCATCCAAATAAAATAAAATTGAAAGGGTACATAATGTTTTGAAGCAAGTTTATTTCTAAAAAAAAATACTGCGGAATATCGAGTAATTTCTTAGATTATAATTTCAAAAAAAAATTAAATATTTCCTGAATTATAAAATGGAATTGTAAGAAATGTTGCATTTAAGAGCTTTATGGTATAAGGAATCCAAATATGTTAAAGTTTATACATTATAGCTTACTTTTTCATTACTGTTTTTAACATTTCATATTTTTTTCACAAAAATATTACTTTTTTCATTTATTGTTCATATTACTTTTTTCATTTCATGCCTTTAGAATTAGAAAAAGAATTACTTTTAACCTGGCTTAAAATCTTTAAAAAATAATATTTTCTAGTCATGAATATATTGAGTGAATCTTTCGAATATGAATTATGAATTTTTCGAATATCAATGAATTAATTTTTGAGCCAATAATTGAATCTTTGAAAATTGTTTGAAGGGTCATTTTGACAACATGTTCCTTCATTTAATCTCTTTTTAAAAAATTATAGTTTAGAAAAAACTAAAAAATACCCTTATAAAGGAAATCGAACTAAGTTGTAACTTAATCTTTTAGTCACCAAATCTAGAAATAAGATATGAATTTAGTCGCCAGTTGCGGGATGGCATCTAAAAATGGGAAATCGTTAATTCTTATGATCCGGATCAGTACAATGGAGCAAAATTATTAAATTATTGTATTGTCATCGGTCCTGGACAAGTGAGCAAATTTTCGCATTAATCTGACCTTTTAAAATGGGTAAAATTGAGTTCAAAGATTTCGGTACATAGAAGTGAAGCTTATAAAAGGGTGTTAAATACGTTTGCTTTACTACGTCCTGACTAAAGTGCAACACTTGAATTATGAAATGAAAGGTCAATACTTGAATAGTGATATGTAAATAAAGCTAATAGGGAGCTTATGAACTACCACAGTTAGGTAGTTCATAAGTGAAAAGAAGTCATGATAAAAAACTGAGTTATAATGAATTTCGATTATAATGAGCTTTTCCGACGATTTTAAATTAATGGTAACAGTCATTTAGAATAAAGTCTTATTTCAACATGTTCTCAGGATCATCAACTAGGATTACAAAGATTTTTGATATGTTCATAACAAAGTCGAGAGTTTTGATGTTAGAGTAAAAAAGAATAACTTTAAAAGCACAAAACAGGAAATAATGTTTTTAAGCAATTCATTATTAGCCATTCATGTATTAATTCTTACAACGAGTTCTCTGTGTGAATGACTGTAGTAATGATTCGTTACAACTTAATAAAAGAGAGAGAGAGATTCCCCCTTTTGCGACAAAAAAAAATCCAGCAAGAATAAATCATTTTTTTTTCTTCATGAAAACATTTGAAGACCACTACAATAAAATGTCTCATGATATTTTTATTTTATTGTAAATTTTCTCTTACATAATTTTCCTCCTTGCTACACCTCACTTTTGGACAACATATTACACATATAAAAATATATTTAAAAATACTCCCCATAAACTTTACCCTTCAATTAATGAAGTCTGTATTAAGCAAACAAAATACATGCTTTACCATACTCTGATCCAAATATTAATCCTGTCTTATTCCTCTTTTATTTGGTGACATGTAGCAAAAAAAAAAAAAAAATATGGATAGTAGAAAAAAAATGTAGAATTCTTCATAGAATCTAGAATTTTTATCTAGAATTTAGAAAAAGTACAAAATATAATTATTAGACACATTCTCAGTGCTCGATGGTTTGTGACAAGCTCGAGCGACGGGTAAAGCTAAAACTCGGTAAACAAGTTATTAAAAACAAAATTAAAATGTGTTAATAAAATTGACAACTCAATTTGTATATAAATAACATTGAAAAATATAATTTCGTATTAAATTCTCGTAGGTCATATCAAATGTGAAAGGGTTCTGAGCTCTCTGTAAAATTACCGCTTTGCTTTGTTACCACTTTTTCTGGTTGTACAATTTTGTACAACAATTTATCAATCTTCAAATTTTTTACCACTTCAAATTTTTTCAGTCCATCGCAAATTTTAATAGCATATTTTAATGCCATCTTTGACACCCAATGAAGATCTCTTTTATCAGTACAAGAGTATCTCATTTTAAATTAAAATATTTTTTCTATTGCTTTTGGGGTCGCTACGCTTGCCCCAACTACTATCCGGATCAATTTATTTAATCTGTTCCTTTGTTTTTAAATTTTTAAAAGGTCTTTAAAAAGTAAAAACTAATGTAAAATTTTAAGAAAAAAGCTTTTTCTTAAGTTTAAAAATTATAATTTCTCTAAAACTGATTTTAAATTATCTTTGGGTAATGGGAAATCTTTTACGCTAATGTATAAATTTGAAATGAAAAGGGGAATCAGAACTGGACGGGCCAAAGTGCTCCCGTAAATATCTCTAACGACACACACATTTCCTTCTTTCTTACATTCAACTAATATTTTAATGTACCATTTACCTTAATAAAGAAAATTGTAAAAACATAACTAGAATAAAGTTATAGTGTTTCTGGATAGTTAAATTGAACTCAAAAGATAGCATTTTTTACAAAGTGAAATTTCTGACAGTTTTCTACTCTAGGGACTGTAAAATACAATAATCCAAATACATAGCTTGACATGGAATAAAATTGTGTGTTTACCTTTATATATTTTTTTATTCTATAAAATTAAGCATTGCTAAAATGCTGTAAAATCGAATATTTATTTATTATGAATTAAAAGGAAATCATTTTGCGATAACTCTGAAACTCTTTCTGGAAAAATAAAAAATAAAAATAAATGTATAATTTAAAAGTTATGAAATTCGCCCTCTGATTTATACTTTATCTCGTTCATGAGTATCAATTCTTCGAACTGTGTGTGTATCACCGATATTATATCGTATCTTCTAAACTTTTGCTGTACTGGAATAAAAATGATTCCCATACCCAGACAGGCATAATTCTTTTGAAGATGAACAAAAAAATCGAATTATATATTATATATATATATATATATATATATATATGTAATGACTTCTTCTAATTCTCCTTAACTGTACCCCGTCAAATTATTTTCTAGTTCTTTCGCCTCTGACTGTTATAATCTTAATCTAATTGTACGACCGCGTAATCTTAATCTTAATCTAATTGCTCCCGCTCATTTGCAGCCAATCACGACTCCTGTTATAAAAGAGTCGTACGACCTTCACCGCCACTATAAAAGCTCTGAACACACGGTTACGCGCGCTCTTTCGCTTCGCTTTTTGTCATCATGTAGTCTGCCGCATCTAGTGTTTGTGTATTGTGTGTGTCTTTTTGTGATTACGTACATCTATGTGTCGTCCTTGTCTTGCGTAAATGTTTTCAAGATGTATAATAAAAAGTTCAATTAACCACAAGAATGCCACTGCAAGCTCCATTCAAAAAATCCATCATTACTACATCGTCTTATTACATATATATATATATAATATATATATATACATAGAGTATAATAAAATGACAATACTAAATTATACCACTAACAAAGCTGGAAGATACAAACCAGATTTCAAGAAGTATAACTATAAAAAATGGTGGAAAAGTATATTGTACAAGAATTAAATAAGCGTATGTATAGAGCAGGAAACAGAGTTAGAACTTAAAATGTAAGAAACCAGAAGAGTCAATGGACTAAAATGGAGAAGGATGTGCAATATTGTTTGCATTTTAATATGTTTACTTTTCCGTAAAGGTAAAAAATAAAACTATAGTTTTGTGAAACATACTTTTTTTTAGTACTTAAATATACTGTCGACCGATTTTGTCAAATAAATGATGCCACCAACTCAAACGACGTTGACTAATGCTGCCATTTTATTTATTATTTGTAGACAGTATGGGAATGGTTTTCCGCTGTTGGTTGAGTATCGTGGCATTTGGCGATGTCTTTTGATTTAAGGAAGTTGATCGACTGTATAATACGTAAGAACCGTACTTTTTAATAATGTTTCATGAATTTCTCAAAATAAAACTTATAAGTCGAATAAATATGCTAAATTTTAAAAAAGTTATTGAAAATCAAAGTAAGTTCTAATTTCCCGATAGCGGAGCATAGTTTAAGAAAAATAGAAGTGTTAGCTAATTGTATTGGTGCATTGTCCATTAATGTCTAGTCTTCACACACATCCCTTCATTGATAGAAAAATTTGTGGCTGAAGCGGCAATACCGCAATAGAAAATAGCTTTTGTATCTTATCAGCGCCACATTGTGGATAGATTCTTAACAAATATGTCTCAAAGAGAACTTTCAAATTTGTGAAAGATGTTTTACGAAAAAAAACAATATGATTAATACGAGGGTGATAATAAAGTTTCCCCTGTCAACTGTGGTCAGAGTTGTGTATGAAAGTCAAAATATACAATGAGACATTAAAGATAAAACATAACTTTATTTTCTACCTAAGGACCAAGTACATTGAGTCATTTGTCATACCGATTGATAAGCTTCAAAAAGCCCTCCAGGAAAAAGGGCTGGCGTTCTGTTGTTAGATGACAATTCGAGACCACTCTCGGCGACGACAATGCAAAACCATATTGTAACTCTTGGTTGGGAGCGCCTATACCATCCGCCATACAGTCCTGATCTTGCACCAAGTGATTTTCATCCGTTTCCGGCTTTGAAGAAGAATCTCGCCGGAAGGCGCTTTCGAAGCAACGCTGAAGTCAAACAAGCCGTTAAACGCTTCTTCCGTAAGCAAAGTCCGGAGTTTTTTCTGGAGGGTTTTTTGAAGCTTATCAAGCGGTATGACAAATGACTCAATGTACTTGGTACTTATGAGGAAAAATAAAGTTATGTCTCCTCTTTAATGTCTCATTCTGTGTTTTGACTTTCATACACAACTCTGACCACAGTCGACAGGGGAAACTTATTTTCCGACTCACCCTCGTATTACCTAAGACGCAGGAGTGTTTAAATTCAATATGCATTGGAGAAATCAAAATTTTCAATTTAATAACAGCTTTGCAATTTTGAAAAACATAATTATGGAAAAAGTTATTTCTGTGTCTGTTTGCATTTTTATATATTCAGGTTTTTTTACTTTTTACTCTTATACGGATAGATAAGCATATAACGTCAACGTTAAATTTTTGTCGAAGTACGAAAAATTCTCTAGATGGGCGGCGCATTAGGTCTTTGAACCCGGCCGACCGACACCCGAGGATCGGTCCTCAGCATCATTCACGATATATTTGTAGATGTTGTTGTGTAATCTGAGTGTAAGAGTGTTGGTAAATCTAAAAGAGAAATAGGAAGGTTAATGAAGCTTTCTAGAACTTCCATTCACATTGTCATAGTTAGAAAAGATGATTCAAACAAAATAAAACGACCCGGAAGAAAAAGGATTTTGACAGCATGGGACGATCGACAAATTTTTCTACCATCAACTAAGAAAAGGTCTTTCAATTCGTGATATTTCAAAACCTTTCAACCAAAAACACTTCACACGTCACAATTTGAAAGAATTTTAAATCAAATATAAACAAAAATGTTATGAAAATGAAAAAACGACAACAAAGGTATTGAAACATCACATCGAGATGGAATTCTGATAAGAGCCTAAAAGGCTGCATCATGGAAAGAAAAGTGGAAGCTAATTATATTTTCTGATGAGAATAAATTTAACTTTGATGTTCCAAATGGCTACAACCAACTACTGGTACTCTTATGATTTGAGGAAATATCTGGAAGAATACTTTAGTCTACACTAATGGGATGAGGATTAGTAATGGCTTGGGAAGTCTTTAATTATTGGGGATTGCGTGATTTACTGCGACGAATTTCAGGGCGAATAAACTCTCCGTACAGGGGCGTAGCTACCATGGTATCAATGATACGGGCCCCCAAGCTATAGAGGCCCCAACATGTATACACAAAACAATTCTTGAACGTTAAGGGGCCCCAAGAAAGCTTCCCAAGGAATTTTGATTCTGGGCCCTCTCAGGACGACACTGTCTCCACAATATGAAGCTATGCTATTTGACCATCCATATTTTTTATTAGGTGGTGCTACTTTGACATTTTAGCAATATAACAATACTTCTTCCTATACAAATCCATCCAAGACGTAAAAGAAAAAGTTAATGGTTTGCCAGGTCCCATGGTAAACTTTCGTGGTATATTATATCATAAAATTTTTGCTAGTAGTAAACGGTTTTCATTTGCCAAGGAATTGAAAGTAGACATTATTAAAGAATGGCGAAATATTTTTAAAAGTCAACTTAACCACCTGAGGGTTTTAATAATAAAAAAGTTTGCTCGCGTGTGAGATTATCTTAAGGCTTTAAGCTAAAACTGATGTAAAGCTTTAAGAATTGATAAAACACAAATAAATAACGAAATCAAGTTCCTGTTTTATAGAGTGTTACTTAACTGTGAGTTATGTTTTTCATTAGAAATATTACTATAGTCTAATTGCATACATGAGCTCACAAATAATTATCTTGCAGTTTTTATTTCAATGATACCTTTCAGTTTACTAAAAGACCTGATTGTATTATAATTTCGATGAAGTCACTTAATTCTTCATGTGTTGAGGTTAGTGTGTACAGCAAGCTAGTACGTCTGAAATCTATCAAATTTTCAGTATCAAAATACTTTTTTTCTTTGAAAACTATGATGAAGAAAACGAAAAAAAAAAAAATGTTTTTTTTAAAAAAGAATATGTTATCTTCAAGGGAAAAATCATCAATAATCTAGTATCTTATAGGCATTCAGCTGAGAGAACTCGTTCAGATTTTATTGTAAAAGCATGGAAACACACACACACACATACACTTGCCTCCGAAAGTCTGCGTACATGCGATTATCTTTCATATCCATTCAAAAATCGCTAATAAAATGAAGTTTTTCTGAATCAATACTATTTATTATTGATTCATCTAACGTCGTTAATTCAAATAATATAAGCAACAATCACTTGAATATTATATAAAATAATACAAATACTAATAACTTCAGAACAACACAAATCGTGTGCGCCAAAAGTCTGCGTACACTAGAAAAAACCTTTACAGTGTGTGGTGTGTGTGTATGGTTTGTAACTAAAAGTTTATGCTTTTTAGGCTATTCATTCTTTCTATAACTCTCTCGTCATATTTGGCAGTGATTAACTAGCTTAGTTGTCTCATCTGTGGATATTTTGTTCCATTCTTTTACTATAACAGATTTGAGCATTTCCTTGGATGTTATTAAGTTTTTCTGATGATTCACTCAAGGAAACCCTATAAATACTGTATTGTGCTTAGGTATGGGGACTAGGATGGCCTACGGATTGGTTTGGGAGATGTTAGAACAGCCACGGCTTCACAATGGGATTCATTTGCTCGGTACCTTTGTGGCCGCTGAAAGTAAAAATCATCACTCACCGCAAATTTCTCTTGAACTTTTCATGATATTTTACTTCAATAAGTTAAAGTAATCAATTTTGTGTATTGTTGATTCAGTAAATTCCAGATTACTAGCCGAAAGGCTTCCAATGCACCCCAAACATTATGCCTCCTTCGCCATGTTGATAGTCGAAAAATGATTATCTTTCTTAAGATCTGTCCAGGAATTTTTGCAGGCATATTTTTGTTCTTTTTGATGCCAACTACAAAAAAATACTTTCAATTGAATATATTACATTTTTCGAATAATTATGTGTCCTATTTAGATGTTTTTGGCAAAGGTCATTCTCTTAGCTCTTTTCACTCGAGAGATGAATGGTTTCTTGAGTGCAACTCGGCCATGATAGTCATCCGTTTTCAGTTCCCTTCGAATTGTGGTTAAAGTCACATTTTTTTGCAAGATCTCAGCTACACTTTTAGCTATTTGTGAAGCTTATAGTCTTGGATTTATTTTTATAGAGCGTATTACAAAGCAAGATTCTCGAGGTGCCACTGCAGACGGGCGGCCGGATCTTGGCGTGGACGCTAAAATTTTAGTTGATTTGTAGTTTATGAACACTTTTTAATCAATGAATGTCTCCTATTATCAATTCCAGCAATTTCTTTAAAAATTCCCCCTTTTTCTGAAGATTTTTGATGATTTTTCTTTCAATAAAATGTCGATCTCTATTCTGTTGCCTGCCATGGAACCACAAAAGTTTTCAAATCTCAAATCCTAAATAAATCGTAAAATAAGCTTATAATTACTTAAAAACACGATTTAGTAAAATAATTTTACAATGAAAGGTCTTCAAAAGATTTATTTTGTAAGTGTACGCAGACTTTTGGCGCGGATGGTTGGTGATTATTTGGTGGTTATTTTTTTTTTTTTCATGTTAAGGTGAAATTCGTTGCTTGCTGTTTGAAAAAGGAAATTTTGAAGAATCCCTGACAGCTATGTTGATTTTCTAAAGCGAGATTTTAATAGTAATTATAGCATAAACAGTGATTGCCTGTACGCAGACTTTCGGAGGCAAGTGTAAGTGCATCCATTAAAACAGTTACTTGATACACGCCGCAGAATAGACAATCGAACTATTATAATCCATGCTAATATTTTTCTAGCTCCTTTTCCTTTTTCGTAGTGTGTCTGTCAGTGACGTTTTAATGTAGTCAATCAACGATTCATTTTAGTGGAAGATTCTAAAATAAGCAGTTTTAAGTGGATGACATTTATTTATTTTAATGATAACCTGCTGATTTCTATCAAAAGGGTGGAAATCAGCTTTTCAAACTGCTCCTATCGCCACGCCCTTCTGGAAGTCATCAATAATACTCAGGCCAGACTAATTAGCAAGGACAATGCAGTCATGACCTTGAAAATGTTTCCTGAAGCGAAACACTTTCAAGGTGAAGGAGAAAAAATATATATATTGGTGCGAGTAAATCACGCTATGCAACATGAATAATAAAAAGTAACTTTCTCACTAAGATGCTACATTTTTAAATTATGGTTGAAAAATATCGTGATTAGGTTTGTGTCCAAAAGTTTCCACAATGAAATATAAGTTTTAATCATAGTTTCCAAAGCTTGCTTTTGACAGTAAAATATATTATTAAGCTCTGTTTTCTCCTCAAAGTTATCGACATATTATTTCCCTCATAGGTCTTAATTAGGAATTGCAATACCGGGATACCGAATATACCGGTATTTTGAGACATTTGTACAATTTTGTAATACTGGTATTCACAAATTTAAATGCCTTTTTTTCGGTATTTACTAGAAATTTTTTAAATTCTCTCCACTATAAGTTCAGAGATCGCCAACATAGTAAAATAGTATACGCTTTTGTTTTTATGTCTCCCTAATGGGCGAAATTATTTGCACTGCGAATACAAAGTTGCCTCGTACATTCAAGAGAAGTGATAAAATATGTGAATCATCTAAGGATGTGGACTAAAACTATCCTATTGCAGCTCAGAGCGATACTACACACACACAGGATTCGTAGTCTGATATTTGTATCTGTGAAAACAAGCTTGTAGTTGCGAAGAGACTCCTTAATATTTCGATATTTTTTTCAATTGGAGAGTTGTTATTCACATTGTAGTTGCATATCAAACTTTAGGGTTCAAAATACTTTTCGGATTTATTATATAAAAATACTAATAAATAATAACCCATAATAATGAATAAGATTAACTGTAAAGAACATAAAAAATCAGTAGATAATGCTTCGGTTTGGTTTCATTATTTATATGATGAAAACCACGGACACCACTGACTGAATATAATATACATATTAACACTTATATTAATACTTTTTGTGAATTAAATAAATAAGATGTTCCTTTACTTTCTTTTGTGATTCTTTATATACTGTTATAATTTATAAGTTACTCATTATTTTTTGTGATATTTACACTCTCTAATAAAACTGGAAAATAAAACAAAGAAACACCTGTGTTTTCTTTCTTTTTCTAAAATTTCTTCTACCGGTATTAAAACAGGTATCCCGGTATTCAGACCTAATAAATACAAAATACCGGTATTGAACTTGTTGTCCGACATTGTAATCCCTAGTCTTAATATTGTCAATTCGATCTCTTATTGAATGATCAAATCATATGAGACAATTAAAGGGAATAAACATATTTCTATGATGGGAACTAACAAATTAGTAAAATATTATTTTATGCATGTATTTAAATATTTTCCATCTATTTCTTATCTAACAGTTTTACAATTGCAAAAGGCTGGTGTAGGCAATTGGTCACAGTATCGAGATTTAGTGTTTAAGTATTAAAACACAGCCTTCAGATTAAGTCCTGATTTATGGGACTCGGGTTTTGTCTTCAACACGTGACCTTTTTTCCAAATTACGAGCCCTTATTGTTCATTTAGAGTATGACGTTTATAACCAATCCACCAATCACGTCCTGATTCTATTAAAGGTATGTTGGGAAGGAAAATAGAAGAAACTTCTACACGATGAAAATAAAATTAGGTAATTGACTGTGGTGCAAATTACTAAGCCAAAAGTCCAGAATAGAGTTTGTTTTGTAACGTTAATTCAAACCTATGAATGTATGGATCCACAAATCGAAGCAATACAAATTTTTTTTTCGTTTTTACCTGTTAGCTTAGGAGTAAACAATCATTTTTAATGCTGATTTCAGAATAATATAAACAATTATGTTGATTAAAACCTCGAAGTAGAGAATTACAAGTATGTAGTCAAGTTGAAGAGATTGGTGATCTCAACTGGATCAGGTTTGCAGATTCAATGTCTACTTCAGTTGATAAAATGGATTTTCGTATTCATATAATTTCATTTTACGCGAGAGGTTTCTAACTATAAAATTTTTATTTATCTGTTTCAGCCAATTCAGCAAGTTTCCCTCTATATTTCTTATAATACTTGTTTAGAAAATACACTGATATTTTCTTCATTAATTTTTCTGTAAAGTAACGAAATATTAAGGAATAAGTTTAGAAAGGAGAATTACTTCTGTAAAAGTAAAAACCATTGGTTTGGTAATTATATTTGTTACACAGAATATTGTGTTTGCTTCATGTTAAATACTTTACTTCTCCAAGAAATTGTCCAATAATGCAGTGGCATAACGGAGAATATTAGGGCCCCCGCGCAAAGTCAGATTTTGGGCCTAAGCCCAAATACGTACTTCGCGTTAGTCAGGCTTTGAGACCCCTAGAATCCATGAGCCCCTCCGCAACGTGGAGGGGGGTGGGTGCACGTTACGCCACTGGAGTAATGTGATCACGTTGTTGGTGTATCAATTTGAGTATCATTGTTTTGTAAATGTATTCAAACTTTTTTATACCCCATTGCATCCATTATTTTCCAAATATCCTTAAAATTATTTTGCTTAGTTATTGCATTCTATGCCATTAAGTTGGGCGCTGAAAACAAGGACTAAAATAACACTATCAAATATTATATTTTTCATTTATTTATGCTTAAATACTTAATGAATTTTTTCTTTATGTTTGTTGTTTAAACAGGCAATTTAAACATTTCATCTTTTGAAATGCCATTTTTTTTCTCCTTTTATTATTCGAAAATGACTCTTGGAACAAAAAAAGAAAACGATTCTCAAAATTTCCCAATATTACTGAGAATATTATTTTGATTTTTAATGCAAATTTCCTACTTCCGGTATCATGTTCATATTTTCAGCGTCTTTTTTCTGCTTTTCTTGAACTTCTCGATGATTCATCTGTGGAATAAGTTTCTTCTTGATTTTTTTTGTTTTAACGGTTATTGTTGTTGAATTTTTTTGGGAATGGTATGGTTATACAATTTTCAATATTTGTTACGGAAAAAATCTCTGTGGGATATTGTTACTCTTGCGAAAAATGTATCTAATGATCTGGGATTTGAAAAACTTTTTATAATTTTGAAATTAAAATGTGAGGTAATTTTATGATTTCTCTATGGTTCAGCTTCGTACAGTTTACAATCATACGCGAAACATTTACATTCATTATATTTTAATGAAAATTTATTACAAGGAATTAAAAACATCAACAATTAGACTGAAATTATAACCGAAACTAATTAGTTTGAGCCCTATTGTAAAATGAAAGCTCACGTATTTATTCTCGACCATTACAGTTGCATTAATTTAGCAAATACCTTAAACCTACGCCCAATAACTGATAACAATAATAAATAACAATAGCATGTTTTGAATAATAATATTAATAAAAGTAGTTGAAAGAGAAATTCAAGTTTCAAAATATTTAGAATTCGCTTCGTTATATTAAATTTAAATTTACCTGATTTTTGAAATTTAAGAAAAACTCAAGCAATTTTGTTTATTTAAATTGTTCTATTTAAAAGTGAACAAAAATTAAAAAAGATAGTTTAATACAAATTTATTTAAAATAAGCTAATTATATGAATTTAGGGTTTTACTTTCTTACCGTCGATCGATTTCGTCAAATCGGAAGACGTCGCCAAACGCCGCGATATGCAGGCAATCGTGGAAAATGTTTCCGCTCACGTTCGAGCTTAATTTCAACGATGAAAGCATTTGGAGACACTTTTTTTTTGAATTGGCGACGTTTTTTGATTTATTGGAATGGGTCGATGTTATAATACAATATATATAAGTACCAAAATTTAGAATTTAGATATCTTGAATGATATATATAATAAAAGGTAATAATTTTTTACTTCTTTTTTAATTTTTTGAGCAAAAATGTGATCTAAGGGCACTTTAAAATAGAGCAGACCATTTGCCTTTTATGACATATCAAAAGCTTTTTCAAAAAACAAGTTAAAATAGCATTTATAATAGAAATTAAATTAAAATCGAAATATTTTTATATAATTAACTTTTCACAATAAAACTTGAAATAATGATGAATATTCTTATCCGATACCCTATAAATAAAGACGTGTATCTTTTTTGCTTATCTTGCTAAAGTTACGAAAAAATATGCTATAACCAGAAAAAGTAGATAAGATTATGTTATTGAGAAATTAGTACCTGTATCAATAACCTTAATATATTAATTTATAGTTGCTTGGCGTTATTCGGAGAAAAATTTCCGAGAAGCCAATTATTTGAAGCAATTAAATCTTGTCATTTTCCTTTTTTAAATTTCATAGATAACTCAATTAAAATTAATTAATATTGATGTATTTCTAATTAATGATAATGACCACTGATGTCCCATTTTTTGTCTCTACTGTAATGAATTAATCTATTAATTAATTTATAGTTTCTTTTCATTATGGTCTCATTTATAAAATAACTTGAAAACGTGATGATTATTCAGATTTATCATTAGCAGAAGTTCAATATTTCTGTTGCAGGTGTTTCATTAAATTCAGACATATATGTCGAAGCTTTAAACAAGTGGTCTTCAAACTGGGTTCCAAGAGTCACTTAAAAAAATCGGAAAGAAATTATAAATGTGTATGCAAAATGGATTCACGTTTTTTATGAAGTTTATAAGGGTCGAGATCTACTCTCAACCCCACCTAGTGTTGTGGGAGGAAGGGAAGGATGGCTCGCCATGTTTCTTTTCAACTATTTATTAAACACACAAATTATCAACAGAGAGAAAGAATTCCATAAATTCAAACTAGAAGAGATGTTCCTAATATGAGCAATAGGAGATTAAACAACGAGAGGCGCGAATTATTAGAAGAATTCTTAAATATCGATCCTTCTTTTTTAGAATTAATCCACTGCTTTAAATATCTGAGTTATAATTTAACTATGGTGACCTATCGTCACTTTAATACCTTCAACTATCTGATCTCTGAAACGCGCTATAAAATATAATATTACCTGATCGGTAGCAATCTCTCCTCCAAGTCAGATTCTCTGTATCTCAATATCTCTAGCTTGAAAACCTAAACTATATATATCTTACCTAATCTGCATATCACGGTTACTTCTTCAGAGGATTCGTTACGAGTTAATTCAAATTGATAGACCAAAGTTTTCCCAAGAGGATTAAAAGAAGGGCGCGGATAGATCCATCAAAAGTTTACATAACCACATGCGTTTGAAGCTCATCCTAGTCGTTAAAAATGAGAATTCTATTTATGCACAATAATTTCATTATATTTTATAAACTTTTATTATAATATTTTTAACAAATGATATTAAAATGTTTTTTCTTTGTATGTACTACATCTCAGATTGTGAATATTCTATTGTTTACTATCCGTGGTTCAACGAAACAGTTTTATACTCGTTTTGTTCAACTATATGGTTTTCGAATGAAAAATACCCCTTTTTTCATTTGTGGAAATAAATTTTCGTTAAAAAAAACAACTAAAAAACACCTTTTTACAGTTAATCGAGCTAAGTTGTAACCTAATATTTTAGTCGCCAACTCTGCAATTAGTCACGAAATTTGGAAACGGGATCTGAAATTAGTCGAAAGATGCGGGATGGGATTTGAAAATGGGAAATCGTTAATCCTGATCAGGACAATGGAACAAAATTATTAAGTTATTGCATTGTCATCGGTCCTGGATAAGTGAGCAAAATTTCAAATAAATCTGACCTTTTAAAGTGGGTAAAAATTAAATTCAAAGGTTCCATTACATACAAGTGAAGCTTATAAAAGGGTGTTAAAAATACCTATAATGAAGGACAGGAAACAACCTATCGATATATCAAAAATCGAAGTTAAAATCTATTTTTAAGCAAGAACAGCTCCTACATTTTAGATTAAAATTCATGCAAAATACACAGGATTTCTCACACAGAACAATGGATTTAAGTTAAAAATATTTCTTAACGTTTGTGGCAACAAAAACAAAATATAGAAGAACATGAAATGCGGCTGCAGATCGTTTCAATATACCTAGACCTCGGTAGTTATGTAGGAAAAGTGAACACATATCCCAGTTATTAAGTGTAATGCAATGGTAGATGACAGAAGCAGGAATCAATGAGTAAATTACATTAATATTATGATAAAAAATTTAGTAAAAATTTCAGTGTTTTTTAATTGTCTTTACTTAAAGTATCCATAACATGCTGATCTCTCCTTCAAATATTATTTTTAAAAATATTCTAAATTTTTTTCAAGGGTTCCTAGTTTCAACAAGTTTGAAGACCACTGTTTTAAACCTAGTAACCCATATGTCACATAGATATCTATAGAACCTGGAAACATCAATCATAAGTTCAGTGAACTTTAAGAACTGCCGTATGTGAATGATTACTGGGGTAACTGATAGGAGAATATCGATTCTGTTGCGCATAAACAACATTCAATATGTATTGCATACAAATGTCATATGTGACTGATTTCCGATTGGGAAATACATCAGGTTCCATAACAGTTACTTCATCGTACTTTCAGCAATACTCTTCTTTTAAAATAAATTTCCACAGCATTTTTCTACAGATTTTAAGAGAAACTGATTGTTAATAATTTACCTTTTATGTTTACAATTTGCTGAAATTTATTGGTAGATCAGTCTCAATAGTTTCTTTCAAAAATTTTTTTAAATTATCGAAAAATATGTAATGCATTCATTTTTGTTGCATGCAGTCGTGTCAAAAAAAGACCGAGTAGCAAACAAAGAATTTATTTCGTAGTTTAAACGTACAAGAGTGCACATTTATACAATCTTCTGTGACTGTTCAAAAAGAAAAATATCTACATCCTTTCCGTAAGAGTGTCAAGAGAGTGAATTATCCCTTTTCTACATTTAAATATTAGGAAAAAAGGGAAATATGTAATACACAAGTGTCATTCAAGTGAAGGGAAGTATACATTTTTTTCAGAACTTACACATGCGTTTTAGGGAAAAATTTCAATCACGCGATAAGGCATATGTAAGTTATTACAGTATTTATTTCTACGTGTGTGAATCGCGAATAAGATTTGATCCTTTTCTTGAGGAATCCCGAATAAATCTGTCAAAGTATAGATTTCAACCCTTTAATGCAAGATGAAATGAGACACATTTCAAAATAGGGTATTCGGAATTATGTTTTAAAAAAAAAATATATAAGATTTGAATTTTACGTAAATATTATGTATTACGTATATATGTATTAAAGATTGCGTAGAATTAAATGTGAAAAAACTTGATATTTCATGTTAAATCAGCACAGAAAAATAAAGATTTATTTTAATTCTATAGTTCTCAATATTTAATTATTTAGGTATCTGAAATATCAGAGTTTTTTCTGTGCCTCCATTATGGCTAAATGGTTTATATCATATACAATGGAAACAGGGACTCTTTTAAATCAATAATAAAGAAATAATTGATTGGAAACTTTTGATTAAGCAATTAACTATTCACTAGAAAAGAGCCTTTGTAGACAGGGGGAATTTAGATCTGTGACGCTTGGTGTTCTGTTCTACTCGGAAATTCGGAACTAAGATAAGGATAAGCCAGAAATAAAACGGAGATCGGAAGTACAAACCCTTGCTAATTTCAGATAAGACTTCTTTTGTTCATATTTTTTTTTATAAATAATATTATCAATAGCTTCAATTAACCTATTTATAATTGTTATGCAAATAATCATAAAATAACTAAAAAAGCTTATTTTATTTCCTCGAGTTTATTTTAAAACAATCATTTCAAAGATATTTCAATCAATTAGCTCTTTCATGTCAGTAAATTCTGTTTTTTTTTTTTAATTTAGATGAAAGGATAAACAGACAAATACAATGATAACAGTAAGGTTCAGATATAAATTTAAATGATTTCATCTAATTATAAAATAAATTTTTATTTAATAAAGCGCTTGGAATTTTTTTCAGCAAGTACTGTTGGAAGAAATTTGTAAAAATTTATAATTCCGATTAAATATATCAAACTTGCAAACTAATGCCAGTTAAATAAAAATAAAGGTTTAGTTCTTACACAGAAAAAGAAGAGAAAGGGGACTAATTTTTATTCAAATAAAAAAATTTATTATGATAAGAGAAACCAAAAGAACAAAAATAAAAATACTTGTCTTTTCATGTTACTACGAGCTTTTGTACTTTAGCAGAAATCTTGTTTGTAATAATCACTTTCAAAGCTCACAAAAGAGGAGACTTAATAATTCAGGACGTGACATCAATCTTACTTGCTTTCATAAATGTAAATAACGGTTCGCAGGAAAAGTATGTTACGAACATGAAAATATGCGAAACTTTGTCCAGTATTCTCAAAGCTGTCAGGCAAAAATTTAGAAGATTCAACCACGTCATCGTGCTTTATTTTCTCTTTTATGTTTCTGAATTCGGTTGTTTGCAACTATGTCATGTTTTGACATTAATAATTATGTGCGCACTTGAGTAATATAAAAAAAAAACTGTTAATTTCCTACTGAAATGGCTAGAATACAATGCTGTCAACTTTTTTATCGCCTCGGATCGATAAACGTTTGATAATTTTACTGCGGCCAGTGCTGAGGAGGGGAGACATTGATTGTGTGTTTATACTTTAGATGGTTTGTATTTAAATTTAAATATA
>BMAO01018342.1:0-16412 GCA_019973975.1 Trichonephila clavata | reverse complement strand
CTCTCAAAGATCCGGTTCTTCTTGTTCCGTTTTCATAATCTATGAAATTATTGATGTCACGCTCATTAAGAAAATTTCGTCTTCAATCAAGAGTGGGCTGTTGGGCGCGTTGAGAGAAAGCAACTGAACGTGCTTTGTCGGTAGACTGTACATAACAAATGAGCAGAGCGTCTTGAAGTGTTTATATGTTTTTACATTACAGTGGCGTAACGTACACTCCCAAACCCTGCCTCGTGGAGGGAAGGAGGGCAATGCCTGACTAACTACAAGTACGTATCTACCCAATTTATAAAATATTAAAGGTGAAGTCTGACTTTGCGGGGGTGCCTAGGATTCTCCAATCGCCACTGGTGCATTGATAACCAACATTACATTAGCGCCAAAGCGGTTAAAATTCATATATCACATAAAAAAAAGTTCACACAGAAAAAAATCGCATAAAAAAGGACTGCACAAAAACCGGCTCTACTTTATATACCTATAAAAAAGCATCTGAGGAATGTAACCGCTTTGGAATTTCAATTTTTTGGAAGGAAAACAGAACTGATTGGATAAAGAAATAATTACTGCTTCTGATGTTTCGATAAGAATAATACTCTCTATCTAGTAATTCACCATAACATTGAGGTCTATACTGCTTTTTTTCAAATTAGAATTCATTTCGCGCGAAAATTTACAGAGCTCTGCCCTATCATCGGTTCACTGAATACCTTAAAATTGAAATAAGAGAACCATTCCAGGTTTTATTAGTACTAAAGTACAGTCCCAAAACAGGTTCTAAAGAAAAATAAAATTTCTTTAGATGTTAGAAAACCTTAATTCAGACCATATAATTAAGAAATAAAATGTTAAGTGCCACTCGATTTACTTTTACATTTTGAGTAACGTGACTGAATCAAAAGCTTTAAAGAATCTTGACAAAAGAACTTCCGTCGATTTTTAAAACCGAAGTTGGAACAAAGCGTTTCTTAGCTCGCAAAGAATTAAAATCAGAATAAAAAAAAATTAGTCTCCTTAAATCATTTTGATTGAAATTAACTTTTTATGCAAGGTATATTAAGTTTTGCTTTATAAAACAGGCCAGAATAAAAGTCAAGGTCCTTTTTTTGCTCCATGATAAAGTATTTGAAAATTTTGTCATTTTAATTGACAGCACAGAAAAAGAATGTGAACCTGTTTGAGATACTGTTTTTAACTTAATTTAAGAATTCATCTGCTTTTAATAAAAAGGAACATAAGTGAAAAAGGAATCTCAAGTAGTTAAAAGAATATCTGAAAAACTTAAGGAAGATACAATTCACTTAAAAATTGGCCTTAGATAATAAATAGTTTAATTCTTAATGAACAGCTTTTGTACGGTTTAATGCTAAAGTACTTTATACAACTACTTTTTTAAAATTATAGAAAATATTTCTTTGTAATGCTTCATAACCATAAATTTACCATTGTATTTTGACCGTACAATATTTATTTAATACTATTTTTATTAATTATTACCATGCTCTTTTATAAAAAAGTAATACATTTTCACAGGCTTTACTTTTATAATACTCAAAGGATATCCAAATCAAGATTACATCAAGTTCCTTTGACCCTCTGATATTAATTATGAATCTAATGCATACTACTTAAATTTTTGTTTAATTTACATCTTTATTCAAACAATTATTGCAATGTATTAAATATTTCAAGCAAGTTCATTTGGGCTTTGTATACAAAAATATTAGAAAAACGAAAAAGAAACTTCTATTTATATTAATAAAATCCGGAAGAAAATTTCAAGGGCTATATTTTTTGAAAAGGAAAACATATTTTCTTATAAAATTGCGAAAAAAAGGCTAATAACAAATTCCGCTGTAATAATTAGTTCATGTAGAATTCAAATTAAATACTTTTCAAACGGCTTCTCCATTTATTTTATTTTCTTAAAATCATGGATAAGCTAGACTTTGCATTATTTCGGAGGAAAAAAAACTCATCTTTCTCTATCTTTTTCTCTCTTATAAATTTTTATACATCGTATTAAAATATGTTGAAAGAGACACAGAACAATCTATTATTTTTCTTTTGTTAAGTACATGACATGTACATTGATGGATAGGATGTTGGTTGTAGTGGGCTGGAAAGCGGTGACCTTTAGTTGAATGCTGGGATTTCCCTTAAAATAACGTAGCAAGTTACTTTGAAACCAAATTTTTCCTTTGAAAAACAAAAAAGTAAGAAATACAAGCATAAAATAAGGTGCTTTAAGATTGCTTTAAGCATTTATAACTGATTCTATGAACTGTACTCTAATTTTACTGTGTGTTGCCATTTTCCTGTTAACAAACATTCTCATAATATATAAATCCGTTTAGATTTCAAAATGTTCTTAAAAATGATGTTAAACTTTTTTCTAAAAAAAAATGTTTGGAAAGAGTCATGGGTATTTACTTAACATTTTGCGCAGAAAATATTTTTTATGTAAAGAATTACTTTAGTTTTCCGTTAGTGCAACTAATTTTAAAATTAGTCTATCAATTCATTTTAAACGTTTAATAATTTTAAAATAGATTCTCTTTTCTATTAAATTTTAAACTTTGACCATTAATGAGAATTAAAAATTTATTTTAAAATAAAAATTTTAAAAATTCACTTTTTTATTTTGAAACGTTTCACGGAATATATTTAACAATTATTAAGGATCAGCACATTTAATACATCTAGAATTCATTCATTCAGTCATATAAGTAACATGTAAGATAATGAAGGATACTTCACTTAGATATTTCTTGTGTGCATCAATTTTACCTCAAAAAGAAAAATTAGAAGCAAGTTTAAATATTAAACTTTAAAAAACATCAAATCTAGGCAATTCACAATCCATCAAAAAAAAACAAAAAAAACTGGGATATTTCGATATTCTTTATGTAAAAAAGAACACCAATAACTTCTAAAGTTTTTTTTTCGATGCATCGAGTATACGTTACATGTTGCTTTTTCCTTTTTTGAGATTTTTCATATCTTATATTCATAGAGTGCTTTGTAAAAAAAATAATTCAATGAACACACAATATTACGTATATTTTTCTTAATAATATCACAGAGCTCTTATCTTTAACCTCTGATACATTGTTTTATGACTTTCTTGTAATTTTGTGGCTTAATTTTAATATTGAAATCTCCAAAAAGGAAACCAAGTACAAAATATATTGAGCAGCTATACAAGCTATTTGTTTTCTCTTAAGAAGAACATAAATAGCTAATTTTAATATGTATTAGAATTCTCTATTTGATGCATTTCTAATGAGAGAGAATGCCGTTTGACAATTAATATTAAAGTTCTATCTCGTCTTAAGATTTTATGTTTAAAAGAAGCGCGTTTGTGTGCCTAAGATTTGAAATAACGTATACACACTTTCATTAAGATTATTTTTAAATACATTTTTCTTAAAAAATTAAATAATTATTAAAAAATTCTAAAAATTTTAGAAAATTAAAAATAAACACTGCTATTTACGTCCCCCCCCCCCAATATTTTTATGATATTTTCATTAATTTTTGACTCTTTTCTGTAAATTTTAAGTCATTTTTATCAGGAAAATATTTTAACTTAATTTGATCTGAGGTATTATATTATTATTAGTTTAAAAAAAAGTAAGCTATTATACTTTCTTTCTTATTCTAAACAGTTTCGTATAGCGTTTTACGGAACTGAATTTTAAATTATTTTCAATAACGACATACTTAATGTAACAAAAGGCAATTTTTTAATTCGAAGAACCTAATGTATTAAATAAATAAATGTGAAAATTATGCCTTAACTTTTAATTGCTGCTCAAATAATTCCAAAATTACAAATATTTACTACAATAAAGATTTTAATTTCAAACAACCCATACCTACCAAAAAGAAATATGTCAACAAATTATTTTTCTTGACGATATCTGTTAAGATATGTATTCATTGTGTATTATTACTATTCATTGATATAATTGAAGTTTTAGACGAAACAGGCTTTGAGACTAAGAAACATAACTTCAGAAGAAAATCCGGAAAGAAATTCTAATGTTCTACTTTTTTTAAAAATGAAGAGTAGCTTTTGAGAGGTTTTTGAATAATTTTGAATAGTATATCATGATATAAGATCCTGATTATTTTTATTTTTACTACTTTTCTTTTAAACGAAATCTAAGATGAATCAATTACTTCTTTTTCTGAAAATTAAATGTAGGTCTTTATACTTATGTATGTATTTTTTAAATATTTAACCAATAAGCACACACTGTATAATAATAAAAATATTTCTTTAGTTTTGTAAGAAGTACAATTTTGTCTCTTATTATTTTATTTTATTATACTATATATATATATACAAAAGTTGATCACATCACATCAATCAGAAAGAATCTCTCGAAAATAATAATAGAATATTCAGCTCACAAGGCATAGCATGTTTCCTTATCTAATAATTTTTACCATGATTGAAATTTAGCACCTGATAATGTTCTGATAAAACTGATTATCAGAATTAATATTGTTTTTCCATATTTTTGTTAATTGAACCTAAATCCTTTTTTTTTAAATTCAAAGTACTTAGTTTTTTCGGAATCTGTTGTCATGCTCGTATAAAACAATAGAAACAAATATAAGATAGTTTTTAAAGTAATTGTAGTCACAGTTACAATGAATTAAGAATCCTAAGAACTTAAACAACTTTTAATTGAAATTATTTTCTATTTAATTAAAATATTATAGTAGCATTAAACTGAAATAAAAGTGGTACCGAACGTAATATTGAAACCTATATGACTAAGTTTTCCATTGTTCAAATTAGTCTCTTAGCAAAAAGTTAGATTTTCAAATAGTTTTACTTAGCGCCCTCTGTTGAATGCAATCAAAATTAAAATTTCCGGAATTGGAAAATATCTTAAATTATATATCATCACACTGATGAGGTATCATAGTGTTAAGTTTTTTCTAGAACTTACAAAAAATGTTTATAGATTACATAAAAAAAAAGACAGCAATTCTTATCTTAAGACAAAATTAATCGTGAAAGTTTTTAATTGTCTGATGAAATTAAAATACTTGAGTATTTTTCATAATTTAATAAAAAAACAGAAGCAAATTAACATAACTCAAGTATGATTGGATTAACTTTAGTAGGACACGCAATCAGTAATTCAATTTTTCCTTAAAATATTGTACCAAATGTTATACATTGAAAAGTAAGTTTAAGCTTAGGCCACAATTAATTAATTTCTATTATGAACTGTGGCATTTAATTTGTTAAAAACATTAGATATTTGTTCAGAAAAGAGCAAGTAATGTCCAGTATTAATTAAAACAGAAACTAATGGGCGTAAATCTAACGTCGACATAAAGTAATAACCTTTCTTAAAGATGTTGACAAGAGAGAGTTAAATTTATTTCGAAGAATAAAAATTAATTCTAGCACAAAAGACTAGAAAAAAAAGAAACATAATACAAGATACCACATGCTTTCAAATATTTTAAATAAGTTTTCCCCACCCATTCAGTTAAAAATTGTCTCTGAAATTCGAATAAAAAAAATAATGTTTGAAAGTTACTCCCCAAAAAATAAAAGAAAAAAAAAGGAAAGTACCAAAAAGTAATCCAAATTGAACAAATGAAAAAGAATGATATAAACAGAAGGTTGCATATAAAACAATTTCAAACTTCCGAACAAAACATAGAAATAATTAAGTAACTTTTCAACCTTCTTTGGATTTCATTTTTTTTCATGTAAACTAATTAATTGAATTGCTGTATTAAGTGCTCTTGCAAAAAAAAGTAGGAATAAGAAATGTTAAAGGAAGTAAAAAATAAAACATATTCAAATGAATTCACAAATGAAAACATTTCTTTACCTTGTTCGAAATTGCTTGTTTAAATAAAGAATGTTCTGACCATAAAAAAAGGTACAGCATTCAACGATATTTTTATTGTTCCTGTTTTAAAAACAGTTGAATTTGCTAAAATAGTTTCTCTACAGAAGGAACTATTATCTTGTTCAAACAGAATTTTCGTTTTCGATTTTTTTTCTATGAGAGAAACCTGGAATATTTACTGAAACCAAATAAAGGTGAAATGTACATTTCAAAAGAACTTTTGCAAAATTGGTGATATTTAAAAAAAAAATAACTGTTTTATCTCTTCAATACAAAAACAATAAATATCAAAACTAATTTAATTAAGCATTATATTTATCATTTTTATTTTATGCCAAAATTGTTAAGAGATATCAGTATCAGTGAAATATTTATTGAAACACACAAAAGGTTTTTCTGTTCCTTAAAAACTTATAAGCTTAAGCATAAGTTTCTTACTTAAATTTAATGCATACTTTCTTGCATATTTAAAAAATATTTTTAATAACTTACACTTTATTAAAACATATAAACAAAGGAGGAGCTCAAAATAATTTCTTGATTTTTAATTAATAATGCTTAAATTAGATTATCATTTGTTTCGTCTGTCTATTTCTTTAAAAAAAAATATAAATAATACTGCCATTCAAAAACCATTATTTTTTTCTCAAAGATTTGCTTTTGCTTCAATATTCATACTCAAATTCGTATTAGAACAACAATGTTAGATATCAATAACTTCCAAATTTGAAAGAAATTGGCTTACTGTTTCATTCATATCACTCAGACTTAAATGTTATTAAGTTGTACTAGTACCTTAAGTAATTTTAAAAAAGTATAAAATTACATTACAAATAAAAATTAGATCAAAATATTTTTTAAACTGAAAAACACTTATTTCATTAATTTATTGAAAAACACTTTTTTCTCTCCAGAAATCTGTCAATTTGAATTGTTATTAAAACACATCTTTCTTCAAATTACTGATTTTTTTTATTATAACAATAATTACATGAATATATTAATACTGTGAGTGTTATTCCATCTTGCACACGGAATTCTTTAGTGTGATATTTTCTTTTTTTTTCAAGCATATGATAATACAAGTGAATCAAATAAAGTTTCATGCCTCTATCAGAAAATATTTTATTCATTAAACAAATTGCTCCTTTAAACTCTTAAGTGTCGCCGGTGTATATATTCGTCTCGCTCAAACAATGCATTTGGTGTCCCGGACATGTATATTCGTTCTTCTAAAATATGATTGTTTTTCTTAGCGCTGCTATCAGTAAAACTATTCCGAAAGCTTTGAAATGCAATAAAATGCCCTTGACAGTATTTGCGAAGGATTACTTATTTCAGAGAAGAATTTGATCATTTGTGTATTCCCCCCCCTTCCATACACCACATATACTTGTCTACGTGAAAAAAGGAAGGTAGATATATTAGATACTTATTATAACATGACGGACTGCTTTGCTAAAATGTGGCAGTAATAACATAAAAGTAGTGGTTTCGAACAAATGGGAGAGATTGTTCTTACCGAGTCCAGATGACATTAAATGTTATTGCTTGGAAAAAGCATATTCAATCTACATAAGTTCTAAATTCCTTACATTTGAATGATGTAGAAGCTTTGTTAATCCATTCTTATTACTCCCACACTACGTCTCAATTTTTGAAACTTCATTTCCTTAAATGAGTGTAGACATCATTGCTCCATACCAATAATTTTTAATAAAATACAGTCTACAGTTTGAGGCATGACGTGTATATTCACCCCATGATGATTACGATTGGTTTCAATGTGTCCTGTAAGAATTTTTATTACATAAAATTATATTAATTGAATTTGGACTCAATTTTTGAGAAGAAACCATGTATTTATTTTTATCAACTTGTATAACTGCGTTCAAACACAACTGTTATCGGTTAAAAAATCCCTCTGGCACAACTGGTGCGTGAAATACCCCGGACGTATATATACGTCTTTTAGAAGTACGATTCTTTTCTTTGCGCTACTATCAGTAAAATTATTCCAAATGCTTTGGAATGCAACAAAATGACCTTAATAGTATGTGTGTTCGAGAAGGATTTATTTTCTTTACTTTATTAGAGAAAAATTTGATTACTTGTGTCTTTTCTCTCCGCTCTCAATACACCACATGAGCCCACCTATGTGGAGACGGTGCCTGTGGGGAGCGAATTGGGTAATTTTTAATCTGCAATTTCTTTATGTAGAAAATGATATTTATTTGTTTAATACAAAATGTTATATGAAAGTGTATTGTGATTTTTTTTTGTTTTTAACATTTATAAACCCGTGCACCACGCAATGTATAACACGGGGGCATACAACACAGACAGAAGAAAGGATTACAACACAAACATCCATGCCTTCTCCGGGATTCGAACCCAGTCCCTACGGCACCGCAGTCAGCTTCACTGACCACTATACCGGATGGGTGGCTGTGTATTGTGATTGTAAACTAAATATAGAGTGACCAAAAAGTAGGACTACACTTTGGAGAGTTATTTAAAAATAAACATAAATTTTTACTTACGGAAGATTAAAGTTTCTGTTTGATAAAATGCAAGCAGGATAGTACAACATTCCTATTCTTCAACAATCTCTTGACATAAAACATTTGAACTTTCTCCGTAGAGATACATAGAAACATTGTTTGGCAATATTCAATTTGCGGCACTGATGAAAAGAAAAGTTCAATTACAATTGCCATTCTGGCTGTTGATCTTACGATGTTTCAAAGAACGTTGCTAGAAATTTCGTATGTACTCGATATGTTGTGCGCAATCAATGGTGCGAGCATAAAATCGTACAATAAAGAATTGTGAAAAAAACCGTAACTGAATATATTTATTTATCTTTTTGTAACTAATTTTTGTATAAGTCATACATTTCGGACACCCGGTACATTGAAGGCATTTCTTTAAAGGTCTAATTGTTACTAGGTCAAAAATAGAAAATTAAAGTTAGAAATCAGTGTAAATGATAATGAATAACAGGATAACTACAAAGAAATGAAGGGTTAATAAATGTGAATCTCAAGTTAATTGTTCAAAAATATACAGTAATAATAGGTAGAATGTTCATTAACTTCTCCTTTTTAAATTTATACGAAGTCTATTTGCGGAATGGGCACCAAACCAAGGTCAACTTGAATGAACTTGACCGAGCACACTCCAAAGGGTTTAAATTTATAAACGCCATTTAAACTAGAACATCGGTCGGTGCGTATTGGACACCGACAACCAGTTTAGTTGTCTCTCCATTACGCTTTTTTGGCGGGGATTTGAAAATTTTTCGTAACTTTTAATCAGTTTTTTGGTGATTACTCAGAAACATTTTCTTGGTTCTAAGTAAAGTACGAGAGATTTTTCTACTAAATATACCTAAAACGTCTTCTGGTGTTATTTCGACACCAAGGCAGTTTATCATTATAAATAGCAGTCGTTCAACATATGATGTTTCACTAAATAGATACTATTATTAAAACAAAGTATCCAAAAATATCATTGTAATTTATTTGACCTTGAATGCAGAGTTTTATTGGGTTCATAGTGGAAATGAGTTAGCTGTACTAAAATAGTTGTGTCTAAAAGGTTCGTTACACAGCATTTCCTTATGTACTCATAAAAAAATCATTCTATTTTCGAAGCTAGTGAAGAGCAGACACCATGTTTTCGAAGTTAATGTCGAGCAGACACCCTAAAACGAAGGCTTGTAGAAGAGGTTAAATCCTTGATGGAATTGCTAATTTGTTGCGAGAACTTTCTGAATATGTATCTGATGGTTGTGAGCTGTCTTGTTCTAATTTAGATTCAGATGAAGACATAAGATTGCATGAAAGTGACTGCGAAAACCTGAAGAAAGTACAGATGAAATTCATAGCTTTCAGGTAAATCCTGACATATTTCTCGCCAGGGATGACTCAGAATGGATACCTCATATTGGTAATGTTCCTGGCAGATTTACGGCACGAAATGTGTTTTCCGACAAAACAGCGTTCCAACAAATTTCGCGAAACATAATGTCAGTAAACTTGTTTTGAGTTGTTCTATGGTATAAAAGGTCATAATTTATGATAATTATATGAAATATAATATAAAAAAGTCTTAAAATTAAACTCTTATGAAGAGTAGTCCTGCAGTTATTTAGTTATATTGCAATTACTTTATATATTTTATCTCGCGGTGTCAAAACGTCACTCACGGACGTTTAAGACTAAGCGAAATCCCGGACGTTCTAGTGTTAAAACTACTTCAACACTCAGTATTTACTGAGAAAATATGTTTTTCTTTTGTAGGAGAATACAAGTTTTAACAAAGCTTAATAAACAAGAAATGCACAGCAGCAAAGCATAAATGTATGTAACTAATACATAAAAGCAAATACTGATCAAGAGAAATGTAGGGTAAGAGAGAAAAAGTTAAATCCAAAATTTGCCTAGGAAGATGAGACGTACAATAAACATATTCATTGCATTTATGCAGTTCGTACAAAAATAATTATAAAAATATCATAAAGACAAAAAGAAATTTCAGATTAATCATTTGTTTGAGCGACGTCTCTGCTTACTGCTGATATTTTTCTTTCTGCTTTACACTGACGAAATACCGTTTCCTGGGAAAGGAGTTAATTCACCCAAGAAGTTACTATAAAATATTTACTAAATATGAATATTAAAAGTATTTTTAATAGTATGGAATAAAAGTCTAAAAGAATATCACATACAATAAAATTTACAAAGATATTATAACACAGACATATATATAAACAGCTTAAACAGAATAACTGAGATTATGAGAAAAAGATAAACACGTAAAATATAAGAATATAGTTTAAAATAAAAGAAAACTCAAAAGAAAGTATAAAAAATAAAAAATAAAAATATTCTTCTAATTAGAGAATTTTACTTAAAAAGGCGACAGAATTATTCTGCGTTCTGAGATAAAAAAAATTGTTACATATAGTCGATTTTTATTTTACTTGATTTTTAGTATCATTGCATTCTAAAACTCGACCTCGTAACTTTAAACCTCGTTCAAGTGACGAAAACGACACTTCAGATGGCACTTCATTCGCAAATCTCAAGATTTCCCACCACTCCAACGTGATAATTTTGAATCTTGACAATTTAATGTGTATTACCTTCCCTGTTAGTCAATATTTAGTAGCTCCGACTCGGTGGAGAAAACGCCGTCTAAGAGTTCACGCCCTTCATCTCTCAGCTACCACACCAAAAAAAAAAATGCAAAGGCTCAACAATTGATCAATTCATGAAAAACAAATTAGTGTGTTTTTACATTACATAGTTTTGATCATTTTTTTAAAAAAAGAAATAAAGTACAAGACTGTAATAGAAATATACCTGTTTAAATTTCGATAAGAAGAATTTCAGAATATTTATATAGAATTTACATACTAGTTTCAAAATTGATTAGTTATTCATTAAATGATCCTGCTCATTTCTAGCAATATATGTTTCAATCATGAATCCAATTGATAGGTGTAAGTTCTAATTTCATATCGTTTAAAGCGCGATAAATAACGTATTAACGCAAATATAAGGCTTTGTCCTATGATTAGGCTATTTCGAGAATCTTCATACACTTGTAAATAATTCATCACTATATTCTAAAGCACCTTAGTTAGTTATAATACAACTCATTAAGTAAAATTAATGTGCATTAATCTGAAATCATGCTAAGAGATGTTAAAGGATTGATAAATGTGCATTACGGATAATAATTCATAATTTAATGATATATATTTTGCATAATTATGAGTGATAGGAAACAAACGTATTAACAGTAACTTTATAGAATAAACAAGTTTTTATAAGTAAAAAATAATAATAAACAAGCAAGGTAAAAATAAATATTATTAATAGATTACACTTTATTACTACATCACGCAGTTAAAATAATATTTATTAACACACATTCATTTCATAAATGCATTTTCCTGATATTTCACAATTACAATTTCAAAAGCTGTGTTAAATGCTTATTAAGTCTTCACACATACTAGTATCAATATGACTCTTCAATTCGTACACTTAAGTATGATTCACACTAAACTTAAAAACTAATAAAATGAAACATCGAAGCAAATACACTCATGTCCATAAATTAAGGATAATTCAGAATCACACAGAAATTGAACTCTAAAATAAAAATTTCACCTGTAGAATTATCACACACATCTTGAAGAAGAATATGCAAATTACAGGAAACCACCAGATGGCGCGGATAGTACGTCACAATGACGAGAGTGTAAGAGAGGGGTATATAAGGAATGGCGGCAAAGAGGAAAATTGTTCACAAGCACTTTAAAAGCCTTTCAGTGCAATAACCGCATAGTTATGGCACAAAGGAAGCATTTGAAAGATTTTTTACGTGGTAGAATTATCGGACGACTGGAATGTAGACGTAAGCAGCGGGAAGTATCAAGGAACTTGGAATCGCCCAGAGTGTCATCTCTAGGCCTTGCCAACGATTCCAAGATGATGGTAATGTGAGTAGATGTTACAGCACAGGTAGCCCCCGAGTTACAACGCCGAATGAGGACCGGTATTTGGCAGTTACTGCCAAAAGAAACAGACGGAGCACAGAATCATACCTATCTCGTCATCTCTCTTCAGCTACCGGCACGACAGTTTCAAGGCAGACCGTGTACAGACGCTTAGAGCACATCGGTCTATATGCTCGTAGGCCTGTCAGATGTGTTCCCCTTACCGCAACTCACTGCCGCTTGCGATTAAACTGGAGTAGAGAGCATGCATTGTGGACACCGCAACAGTGGTCGTGTGATATTTTCCAACGAGTCCAGGTTTAGTTTGCAGTCTGATTCTCGCCGGACTTTCATATGGAGGGCGCCAGGTACCCGTTGCCACCAAGAGAACACCATTGAACGACACCGTTACGGTGGTGCAGGAGGCTCATTTGGGGAGGAATTATTCTTGGTTCCAGAACTGACCTGCATGCTCAGAGTGTAACGATGACAGGCCACATCTATCAGGATGTCATTCTGGAACAACATGTACGTTTGTTTCGGGGTGCCATGGGTGCTGAATTTCTGTTTATGGATGGCAACACCCGTCCCCACCGTGCAAACATTCTAGACGAATGCCTTCAATCGGAGGATATCACCCGAATAGATTGGCCAGCATACTCACCGGACTTGAATCCAATAGAGCATGTGTGGGATATGCTTGGCCGACGAATTGCAGCCCGTCAACCCCCTCCCACCTATCTACCGGAACTTCGGAGGCATTGCTTGATGAGTGGTGTAATATTCCCAAGATCAAATGATAATTTTATACTCAGCATGCGTAGGCGTTGTAAGTCCTGTATTGCATCGTCCGGGAGACAGACTCCGTATTAACCATTATACTAACCATGTTATACTGTTTTTTGTAAATAGGTTCTTTTTTTTGAAATTTGCTCGAGGGAGTAAAAATCGCAATTTTTATTAATTATGTCAAACATATAGCATCTTTTTTTTGCTCTTTACCTTTTGTTTAATAAATAGACTTTACAAATAAGTAAAATTTGTTTTGCATCTCTCCCTTTCTTTGCCTGAACTTCAGTATCCCTAATTTATGGACATGAGTGTATATTGTTTTTAACTTAACTTTTAAAGAATTTTCCGCACGAAAAGGTAACTAATCATTTCTTTTAATCTGAAATATGATCAAAATTTTCTTCATTAGAGTTATGAGTATTTGTTATGTTTTTGATTAGATAAAAAAAAATATTGTTGCACAAACTTTTCTTTAAGAGCAGTCAATAGGGTAAAAATCATGAAAATGATCTATTTTGAGTTTTTTCATGTTTCTGAAATCTATATTTCATTACCTTTCTAGGGATACAACATGTATGCCATATGTTTAATTAGAAGTATGTCAAAATGACTTTTAAAAAATCATCAACTGGCGGGCCACGCCCACTTTTGACAGATATTTGCCTTTTAAATATCCTGATACAATTGCAAAGCCTTGTTTTTGTTTATTGAAACGCAATTACCTTTAGATAACAGTATAACTGTACCATTAACCGTAATAGTTAAGTGGCGGGATTTCTAGTTACGGCATGTTTCCAAGTGTTTTAAATTGTAATTTTTATGAATTAAAGTTCACTCAATTTGAAAAGGTAAGATTTTTTTATAAAAATAACCGTTTCCTAAAAATTATATTTTTAAAATTGTGTTTCGAAAAAATAAAATTATTCTTTATTAACTGTATGTAAATAAATACACTGCAAGTTTACATTACATATTCCTTGTGCATATTTGTGCATACTGAAGTGATTTTTCGAAATATACAAAAAAGAACATTTAGCTAAGGATGCATGTGTCAAAAAGTGACAACTTTGAATAAATTTAGTGATAAATAAAAGTTTGTTTTTGAAAAAAAAACTATTTTTTTAAAAAAAAAATATCATTTCAGTATGAATATAAATGTTTCTTTATTGTACAGACACGTTTTGAATCTTAAATATTCAAAAGTTTCTGAATGAATTGCACATTCAGATAATTTAGATGCGCAATATTATTTATTGTTGCAAGAAACTGGTTAAATACATAAAAATACATAAATATCATGTTTAAGAACATAAAAACAGTTTAAATTTTTCTGCTTAAGAAATCATTTGACCAGTTTAGAGAAACTTTGAAATTTAAAAGTTTCAGAAACTTATGTTTGCATGTGAACACACAAAACATTGATGAAAACTTTCTAAATGACATAAAATGATGTTTTTTCAAATGCACACCAAAACTATATAGATAAATTTTTTCACATTATATGATAATTTATGGTCAACTTTGATATTGGATATTTGTAATGTATAACAGTTGCAAATTCTTCAACAATTTATACAGATTTATAGAAAATAGATGTAAATTTTACAAAATATCTCGTTAAACAAAATCTGAAAAAATGCTATGTATGTGTTTTCTGAGTATTTATAAACTTTTTTGTTTCCAATTTTACTTAAAATATATTGACATGATGTTAATACTTAATAAAATGGGGCAAATACATGTTGTATTTCATAATTTTTTTGATGAAGTGACATTTCATGTTAAAAATGCATATTTCTGAAAATGTATGTTTTTCAAAATGAATGTACTTTGTTGTCAGAAAATAATGAAAGGATGCTCAAAAAAATTAAATGAAACATAATTGATATATAACTATGTATACTGAAGTGAGCCTTTTAAATTTTCCCAAAATATTTTAACATACAGCATTTATCGTAGAAAAAAAAATTGAAATTTTCAAGAAATTCATAGTGACATTTTACGTTGCATGATTTTGAAAACACTTAACAATATATTTGAAATATCTCACTTCAGTATAAATATTAAAGTCTAATTAATATTCAGACAAAATCTGAAGTCTTAATATGTAACAGTTTCTGAGAAAAAGGTACATAGGTTTATGCGATGATATGCTGATATGCGATGATTTTTGTCCCTGCCCTTAAAAGATTGTTATACACATAAAATTATAGAAATGTCATGTTTAAAAAGATAAAAACAGTTTTAATTTTGCTGTTTAAGAAATCATTTGATCAGTTTAACAGTTATTGAGATCTGATACTTTTAGAAATACTGTTTGCATGTGTATATACAAAATATTAATGAAAACTTTCGTAAAATTCCGTATAATCACATATTTCCAAATCCTTACTTTTAAATATTAATACATTATTGCAAGGCATTTATTATGTTTAATTCTCAACTTTGATGTTTGTAATATATCACAGATAAAACTTCTTCAAAAATTGACACAAATTTTGAGAAAATGAATGTAAATATTAGAAAACATCTCGTTACATGAAAACTGAAAATGCTATGTATGTATTTTCTGGGAAATATAAGTAAAATAGGAAAAAAAAAAGTCTTACAATATATATAGGATAAGCAAATATGTAATAAAATGGGACAAATACATATTGCAATTCATAATCTTTGTAAAGAAGTGACATTTCATATCAAAAATGCATTTTTCTCAAAAGCATAAATTTCAAATTGCGTGTTTCTTTTTCTCAGTACCTCTTCAGTGGAAGCACTTGCAATCTCCATTGAATATTACTAATATGTAACTATATATACTGAAGTGAGCTTTTATTAAACTTCCCGAAATAATTTTGTAAAAATCAGTTATCGTGAAAAAAATTACAATTTTTAAAAAATTCATAGAGATATTTTTACGTTAAATGATTTGAAAAAACTAAACAGTATATTTGAAAAAGCTTACTTCAGTATAACTAAGAGAGTCTAATTAATATACAGACGAAATTTGAAGTTTTTATATTCAACAGTTTCTTAGAAAAAGGTACATAAAATAGCTCAATTTAACATTAGCGGTATAGGGGGTACCAACTGCCCTTAATTTCAAATGAGACTTCGGATTGAAAATAACCATTGCAGACTTAGTATATTCCTCGGTAGCTGGTATCACGTTTTACAATTAGTTGCACAAGTATAAATCAAAAATTGCTGAA
>BMAO01018341.1:0-13431 GCA_019973975.1 Trichonephila clavata | reverse complement strand
TTTGTAAGAAGTTAAACTCAAATTCTTTAGAATTAACCGCTAAGAACCCATTTACTCAACCGTCCTATAACACATTATTCATCAATGTCAAGATCAATGACTTCTTATTGTTCTTTATTGAATCTGAGCATTTTAAAGCATCCTTTGCAGTACACATGTAATGTAATATATGAAGGTGTATAAGGTAAAAAATTAGTCATTTTTATTCTTGGACCATCTCATTTTACAAGCAAAATCCGTTTATTTCATTTCGTTTCAGAATTTTTCGTACCTCTCGACACAATTATCTTTATTTTTTGCACTAAGCATTGTTTGATTGGTAAGCCAAGTATCTTTTGCTGTAAAAAGATTCATACAGCGGAATAGCTTTGACTTAAAAATTAAATTGTATAAAAGGGGTTATTAGAGAATTCAAGTAAAAACCTGGTAATATTAGATATCGAATTATTTTGCGTAAATTATTGATATATTAATACAGTTAAGTCTGAATGTTTTACATAAAACGAGTCAAATTCGAAAGAGGGAAAGTACAATTTAGTACTTGATATTACAATTTTTATTTGATTTTTTAATTGTATTAGTATTTCCGAATTTCCCCTCTCTCTGCTTATGTATTTTAATCGAATTAAAGGGTTTATTATGTTCAATCAAATACGATGAAACAATTTTCTCCTATAATCATAATCTTGGGAAAGCCCGAAGATTATTGTCATAAATAAACTGATTTGTAAAATAAAAAATATTTAATAATTGGAAATGTAATTGCAAGTAGTGTGTACAGAATACGACTGAGATTTTATGTTTAAAAAATGTTTAGTGATTTGTGCACGTCTTCCAATTAGATTCATTGTTTTATGGAATACAGGGTTATTCATTATTCTCTCTAAGGTTTCGGAGCACTGTAGTAAAAAAACTTAAGACGAATACAACAAAAAAGAACACATGATAGAATACCGAAATTTTTTTTTTCATTTACATATTTTACAGGTGTTCTATGAATGAACTCTTGACCACATGGCATACATCAATGCGATAATCCAGTTCCTACCTTACTCTTGTCAAAATGGTAATATCGATGTTTTGACATCACGTATTATCCTTTCTGCTACATCACGCGGCTAAGGTGGGTATGAAAACTTGGGTGTTATGTAAAAGACCAAGTTTTCGGATAACACGGATAACAAGGAAAGGATAACACGAGCTGTCAATAACGTTGATATTACCATTTTGACAAGAGTGAGGTAGAAACTGGACTATCGCATTGATGTGTGCCATGTGGTCAAGGGTTCGCAGGTAGAACATGTATAATAGAAAAAAAAACGTGGATTTCGTCTGTATTCTATCATATGTTCTTTTTTTCTGCATTCATCTTAGTTTTTTTTACTACGCGCTCCGAAACCTTAGAGAGAATAATGAATAAATATCTGCATAGTGAAAATGAATGCATGATTTGTGTGTGTGAATCCAAACGCAATGCTTGAATCCAAACTTTTTCAATAAATGTATTCTTTTCTCATACTGAAAAAAGGTTTCTGAAGTATTAGATTTCCTTTTATCCTCGTTTATGACTGTAACAGGATATATCCCCTTTCTCTTTCACAGATACTGTTCTATAATGTAAAAAGAAACTTCCAAATTCAGAACATTCTGGTAATAATGCTTATCACGTATCTTAGAATTTAAATGTGATATATAATACAGAATTTTATAATGTAATGCGTGTCGCTAAAATCTTTTGATGTAAACAATATCATTGAATAGATTTTATGCAAGAAATGCACTGAATTAATCCAATACGAGTCATAATATGGGGTTTCTGTATGAAATTAGTATACAACATTGAAAAGGTGACATTTTTCTCATTTGAGAGAAAAATTTTCCAAGTTCGACTCCAATTTGAAAAAGTTAAACTTAGAACCTTTTAAGTGCTCCATTTTTTTTGTCTTGGATGTTTTAATGGATATAAAAATTGTCGAATGTATGTATAATTTACGCCATACTATTGAAAATTTTTAACATTCTAAAAGCTTTTATCCTGAAGGAAATGTTTCTGTATTTTTCATGGAAAGGGAAGCGAAACCATTCTTATCTTCAGTTGGAAAAAATTTTGAAAGTCAAATAGTCAGATCGAAGGTACGATTCGAGAGGCTCGTAGAGAGGTTATTGCTAAAGCAACTTAAGTAGTGCTTGAAACTTGTATATCAAAAATGATAAGTCGTTTTTACTTTTTATGGACTTCTTTCATATACAAAAAGAATTATTTGTAATAATTTTAAAAAAATATTTTTAAAATGTTCATATGCAATGTTGTAAGTGAAAAATAACTGGGAAAATTTTGTTTCTTGTTTTCTGCTTCTAATGTAAATACTTAAAGCATTTAACCCAAAACATTTTTTTTTTCCCTACGAAAAAAAATTGGAAAGTAAATAAATTTTCAAATAAAAAATAATGTAATCATAATCTGAAATGATGTTTCAGATATATATCGGAATCATTCCAGCTTTTCTTCATGGAATGAATTGCATAATAAATGATGTGCAATTTTCGATTTTAACACTTAGGAGTTAAATGCATATCTGAAAATCTGCCAGAGCCTGACATTTTTGAAAATCACTGGTCTTTTAAAAGTTGCCCCACGTAATGAAGTGTAATTCACGATTTTTCATTCTGTGAACCCCAATGATAATCGGCGTCTGATTTAAACTTAAGATATAATTATTAAAAGTGTGAGTAGTATTTTCCATCATTATCTTTTGGAAAGTAATTTCTCATCCTTGTTTTTATAATGATGATGATAAATTAGCCGCTTTATGCTGGTGAAGATTATAGCTTTTTTAAGTAATTTTTTTCCCTTTATTGTGGAAAAGTTTTAAAGGGAGTGCGATCACTGTGCAGTGAAGTTTGTTTCGCTTAGTACCTTATCGGAAAACTGAAGTATTTTCTGATTTATCGCCCCTGTATTCTTTTGAAAATTTTGAATTGCTCTTTTATTTGTTATATTCTGTTAGTTTGAAATTTGCGTTGTTATAATAGTTAAATTACTGAACATTAAGTCATGCGAATTTGCATATAGTATATGGATATGTATTAAACCGCAAAAGGCATTTATTATTTTGGTACTGTATTGAAAATTCTTTCATCTGAACTTCTTAAGCTTTAAAATCCCTAATTATTTAGAAAGGAATTTGTCAATTTAAACGGAAGGTATTAACAATTTTTATGTAATCGAGCTAGGGATTATTTTTAACTCTTTTAATTGACGAACAAAACGAATTAATACTAGGGCTTACATATTGATGGATTGTATGGTAAAAATTGTTGCAATTTCCCTAAACTGTAATTTTTATTCAGAAATGCTGTGTGCATTGCTGTTTTAAAAAATCCTGTGGAAGAGGAAGGATCACAGCAACCAGTTTTAAGAATCGCGAATATGTACGAATATGTCGAAAGTTTACCAATTCGAGACCTGATCTGCAAAAATCCATTATGTTAAGTATTTATTGATACTAACTTCGAGTAAAAACCTTAACTGACGTTTGAAGATGCTACTAGAAGTAGAATAGTGTCGCCACTTCTCGGGTGTTGTGATCCCGTTATATAACAGTGGATTGGAATAACACGATCTGTCGCCAAAAGCTATTGTACAACACTAGAGAAGCATAATTTTGTAAAATTAATGACCGACAAAGTGAGGGGGAAAAGTGTGTTGTTGTTATGTTTGAAATCAAACGCAGAATGTTGCCAAATGCCTGTTTGTAACTTCGTGATGCTAATGGAATGACGCGTAAAATATCCTATTTATGAAATCTGATTAAATTAAATGTATTATTTAAGGATGCTAATCAAAATTGTGCTAAACTTATTATGGAGGAAAATAAAGTTATGTTATTGAGACATTTAGGAAAGTAACATACATTCTATCACAACTTTAAATTTAGAATTTTGAATTCTTTGAAAAAAATTGTTCAACTGGTTCTTGTTAATAAAATATTCTAATACAAATATGCAAAAACCGGAATTTTTTTTTAAAAACGGCTTTGATTTTGAAATTATTTTTAAACTTATTTATAGGTTTGTTTCCGAATATTTTTTATGAACATAAAACTTTTTAACTTTAAATTCAAAGCCTCCTTTTTATGTTTGGGTAAATTTTATAGTCACGTTTTGTTTTGAATAATCAAACAATTTACGATGTAAAAATAAACCTTTAATAATGTATATCTTTAATCTTTTAATTCTTTTCTATTTTATCTTGTTTTTGTTAAGGAATTGTGTTCTCATTTTTACTCATTCAAGAGTAATAATAATCAGTCTGGAGATTAGATTATGTCTATCAACAACTTGTAGGTGTTTACGTAATGTACCTTGAACACTACGGTAACGAATAAGTTTTTCTCTATAAAAACATATTTTTTTCTTTTAGATAACGGGAATGGTTGACAGTATATATATGTGTGTGCGTTGTTACGCATTTTTTGACTAATATGTTTTGTAATTAGATGTTAATAATTATTTTTAATTCTTCGTTTTTATAAATGACTAGCCGTTACCCTCCCGCTTCGCTGGGTATTTCATGATGTTTTATAAATATATCTGTTTATATTCTGACAGACAGACGAAAATTTTAAAAATTGTTTTTTTGTTATGAGTACCGTATATACTTTTAGTGCATTAAGTAAAAAGCTGCTAATTTGAAATTACAAACAGACACTTCAATTTTATTTATTTGTATAGATATAGATTGGGATTATAACTATTGTTTAAATGTGACTAAAAATGTAAATAAAAAAGAGAAGGGATTAAACTAACCGTAAAACTTATCAATTTTTTGTTTCTTGCATTGCTTTTTACTTATGAAGCCTTGATTTATTATTTTTAAAAGTGCATCCAAAACAGCCGATGCTCTACTTAACTGAACAGTGAGATAACTATCATAAAAAAATTATGGCACGTGTCAGCGTATTATCATGTTCGCGTAACACTGTTATGTCTCATGAAGAGCATCGGTCGCCAGTAACCAAAACAAAGACTTCATTAGCTCAGCTTGGCGTTCAATTTGGCGTTCATCTTGGCATTCAGTTTCACGTTCACCCGTATAGCTTCCGTTCCCGTAAGAATACGGGAATAAAATATAGCCTATGTTACTCCCCGTTAATGTAGCTTTCCATTAGTGAAAGAATTTTTAAAATCGCACCAGCCGTTTCCGAGATTAGCCGGAACAAACAGACAGACAGACAAAAATTTTAAAAATTGGTTTTTTATTATGAGTACCGTATATACTTTTAGTACATTAAGTAAAAAGCTGCTAATTTGAAATTACAAACAGACACTTCAATTTTATTTGTATAGATTAGCGTGGTAAAGAATTATTTATTCTTCACCATGTTTTCGTAAATTTTTGTCGAATTCAAAACAAAGAGAGGAAAAAGAAAAACTTTGACACAGATATTTTAACAGTATGTCATACTATTATTGACTGTCGCAAAAACAGGTTTAGGGCTTATGTGAAAATCTTTCCCAGATTTTTTAGTTCACTGTCTGCGTAGGACAAAATTTCAATGTTCGGATTTATATTTCACTTGATAAGAAAGAAAAGGAAATTTCTTGAATCGAGTAGGAAGAAAATAGAATTATTTATTGTGTGGCTTAAGAATTATTAAAAAAAGATGAATGTTTTTATAAGTAAAAATCTAATAAAGTTTGCTATTCCGTAAAATGTCTGAAGTGAGTTAGTTCAACACCTATTATTAATTGAAATTTTTAAGGAAAAAATAAATTATGGAAAATTTACCCATGATTTCATTTATTTTTTAAAAATTAATTTGAGTGATTAAAATGTTTTTCAAATTTTATTTGTGTGTTTCTGGTCTCATTTAATGTTATATTTAGACGCATAAACGTATGCAGTGTTATCTCCAGTGTTCCAGGTACTTTCATTGTTGCAAATATTTTTTTTTATTTAAATCTCAAAATTTGATAGGATTGATTTTATTAAATGATTCTTCTGCACTATATTTCGTTGTTTATTGTTTCAATTTCTATAAATGCAGATTATGACATTAAAAAGAATTGCATAAAATGTATAAACAAAATAGTCCTATTAACGCACAATGCTTTTGAATAGTATTGACTGCTGCTGGCAAATTTTTAGCTCTTATTATGGCACTGCCATTTCTGGATGTGTGATGTTCTTGGCAAGATAGTTCTTTCCAGATTCTTCCACGTTTCTCATCCAATTCCTTGTCAAATCTTTATTTTCCGTGACAAGGGCGTTGCGCAAATTATTTGCTTGTTTACGACACCACACTAATCTTGCCTCCGAATTGAACTGTTAGTGAAATTCAATGTGGTCCTCAATGTAGTCCCTTCATGTGGAGCCTTCGGCGCCCTGGTCATTTAAGACCCGTCGTGTAGAAGGGTTGGTGTAAGATGAATGCATTGAAGTTAGCGTGTTGTGTAAGTTTGGTTGGGGTACCACCCGTGGTGTCATCCAAATCATTTTAACGTGATTCAAACGAGGTCCATCGCCATTAAATTTTATGTTGCTTCATTGGTGCATTTGCAGATATTATGTTACCACGTGATGCTTTAATTACAGATGTAATAATTTTGAAGATTACTTGCCGATTTGGCTTAGCTGCTATAGCTGTATATTGATCATCAGAAAGAAAAATTAGACGACGGGACACAAACTTCTGGAATACTATTTGACTTATTGGGACAGTCTTCATAAATAGTTTTCATTGTCGAGAAATTATTTAATGATCAACACTAAAGAAAATGACATCTCACAAGTGTGCTAGTTATATATTGTACTAACTTATGGGGGAATCCTATATGGGTAGAAAATGATATTGGCATTTTATGTATGATCCACAAGATGCATTATTAAAATATCACGATAACTTTTAAAAAATTTTACTGAAGATTTTAAAAGCTTTTTGTTATTCGTGTAACTTGTATAAATGTCTTAAATATATATAATGCCATTGTTGGTGCATTTCTCATGTGCTTAAAACTTTTTTTTTTTGTCTTCCATTCTTATTTTTGAAGCATTGCATCAAAGTTCTGATGTCTTTTCATATTTATTTTATGGGGAGAAAACAATGGTTTTTTTTTTAAAAATAAAAAATGAATCAATCTCGAATTTTAATTTATATAAAATTTGTATAAAACGTACAGTCAGTTCAAAAAATATTGTTTAATTATCTTTATAAATATTTCTTTTATAGTTAATTGTAAGTGGTAACGTGACTGATTGAGAAACTTGGAAAGAACCTTTGATTACTATTGATAATGATTTATTTCGCAGAGTATTCATTATTTATCAGTGTTGTCAGAGTTAAACTAAACACTACCGTGTCCTGTTGCAGTGGTTAATGACATCGAAATTCTGTGTTATTTTTACAAATCCTGTTACACTTGCTATGCGCCGTAATCCTAGAATCGGCAAGTTGCTCTTTCAGCACGGTCTGTCACTCATCCAGAAAGCAAGTCTATTTGCTTATACAAATGGACTGAAGGCTGATTCTTTTCTGTTTTTTACCTTTATGGTTGCTCAATTTTTGTTTCGTGGAAAGATGACCGCTATTGATTACAATCATGTTGTTCGCATTGCACGAGAAGCAATATAAACTTTGAAAGAATGGAAAGGAATGCTTTTCGATACATTGTTCAAAATTTTAAAAAATGTCAATATGTTACAATGTTTTTTCCTCCTTTGTTTCTTGTGCAATGTGATGAAAATATTACGAGTTTAAAATCTTTAATAGTGGCTTACGCTAGGGTGGAATTTGGGGGTTCAAGTCCCTTTCATAAACCAAGGGATTTTTAATTTTTAGCATAAGGTTTTGCTACGGCACTTTCGTCTGTGTTTTTAAAATGTAAACCCTTTCCTTTGATAATATTGTACAAAAACGTGCAACGTGCTTCTTTAAAAGTTGTTTTATGTGTTAATTAATTTTTCTGTTAGTCAAAAAATTTAAAGAAAAGTCTATTTTTAAACTAGAAATTTAAATTTTAGATTTGTTTGTGTAGATATGTTTAAAGTACACAATTTACATGATATAATTTAAGTAAATGTAATTTATGTACATATACGTCCAGAAGTCCTGGTGTGTATCACGTAATTGAATGTAAATTCTTGAAAATTTTTATAACTTATATTTTTACAGATTTCTATTCGTCTGTAGACAAATTTCATTTCACACTGCGCAGTTACTTTTTTAGGTTAACATATTTGTTCATCTATTGAATTGAATTTGTTGGTATTTAATTAATGTATTCACACAAACCTTTTATTTTTTAATTTATTAAGTGCCAATTAAATAAGATTGATTTGTAAGTTGTCGAGATAAAATAGGACTAATTTATTTAAAAGTTGAATGGAATTTTATGAATCCGATGTTTGCTATTTGTAAATCAAAAATGCGGGTAGAAAAAAAAATCCCATCACAACGCTAGACGGAATACGTCTGCTCTGAGCTGAAAATATGTAGAGCCAGCTTAATTACGTTACCCATTCCAAGAAATGGTTAGTGTAAAATGTACAATATATCAAACTGATATGAAAAAGGGTTTTAATCTTGTGTGTGTGATGTAAAAGGTTATAGAAATAAACTAATTGCCAATAATATAAGATGCGAACTTTGCATATAATTGTTGACGTTGTTTCAAATAAGGTTATGCACGGGATTTTCGGTATCAGAATGCTTTCTGAGTAAATTTCTGTGCTTTAATATCAACTGTGTTTTGTTTTTAACTCCCAAGAGGATAAACAAAAAAGTACGACTATTATTAGCTATAAAAATTACAGCACACAAAGCATGCAATTTCACATTTTTGGTGGCTCGTTATATGCATAGGAGATGCATTTAATACTTAAAATGGAGAGTAGTAAACGAAAAAAAATTTCAATTTCCGAGATTTTGGGAATTAAAATATTACTAATTTTGTAAATCTCGCATTATTCTGTCTGCATATTTGAGTTAAATTGAAGTTTGAGCTAATAAAAAGAGAAAAAAAGGAATTAATTCTACGATGTCCTTCTAGCTGACAGGCGTAGAAGTCTCTCGTGTAACATTGAACTGACATTCGTATCATCACTGGAATGTTAGACAAATTCGCTTTAAACACGCAATGACCAAAAATACACATTCAGTGTTATTGAAAAAAGGACTGCCGAGAGAGATTTATTGCGTGTTTTTTTCCCCATCATTGAGGGTCAGATTGAGGTTATTCGGAATTAATCATACACGTAGTTATGTTACGATGAAGTTTAATCACACACTATTTCTACTTGTAAAAAAGAGGGTTGTTAAAAATAGGTTTTTATAAGTGGAATAATGTTGAAAAAAATATTGTTCAGCTTTTCTTATATTTTCCTAAAATTTAGTTATATAATATGGCAAATAATTAAATGAATTTTTCAACTTTCTCAGATCGAACTTTGTATTCAAAAATGCAAATATTTGTATTAAATAAAAGAATGGTGTAATTTACTCAGTTCGTGAAACATTCTGGTGATACAAGATAAATGAATTGAAACTGAGATTAACCAAACCTTATATGTACGTACACAATATTTCAAGGAGGGGGTCCGTGGTCGAAAGTCCCCCAACTCGTATCATACCTCAAGACAACACCAATTGATTCTTCTGATTTCGTCGATTTTATTAACAAAAAACAGTAAAAAATAAATTATTGAGTTTATAATTTGCATTAATTAAAAAAATAAATTGTTAATTATAAGTACTTAATTATATTTTACGTTATATATATGGTTATCATCACACAATCGAAAATAACTCTTGGGGGGGGGGGGTCCGGACCTCTAGTACACCCCCTTGTGTGCGCCACTGACGCACACACTTGCACACACAAAATTCTCCTCTAAAACTTCTGATTCTCTTATATCATTCAGTAATTATTGTTACGAATAATGTATTTCTTATTCTACATGTTTGGGCTTAACCCATGTTAATAGGTAACTGAAATTAAATTGAGTTTGAAAATGAATTTTATATTTGGTTCCAGTGAATAGTTATTTTCTCTATTGGTGATCACAAAAAATTACATTGTCAGAACGAATGCTTTGTCAGATATACTGGTTGGTGTGGTGTGGTAGTTAGGAGAGGGGGTGCCAGCTCGGGTGTCGTCCGCGTCACTTGACCATGGTTCAAAATTACGCGGACTGTCGCCAAAAGCCCTCGTGTTGCTAATCAGTGCGACGTTAATATTCTCTCACTCAGTCAGATATACTGGTTTTGGTGATTAGGAAATATTCAAATGGCTTAGAATTATCAATTACAGAAGTAAATGATTATTAAATTTTTATTTAGTTCTTTATTCAAATGCAATTTCTTCGAAAGCTTCTGTTTCCTAATAGTTTACTTTATATACTGCTCGAAAACTAGTTAGCCGTTTTTAGTTAATATTTTTGCACTGAAATTAATATAAGCATAAATAGTACATGAACACAGAAGAATTTTTCCGTATTATGCATTTTTGCATATTCATTTTGCGTGCATTCGATATATTCATTTTGTATAAAATTGTAAAGTATTTTCGTATTAAAATATTCCGAGGAGTGAGTTTTTAATTCGTCCCCCCCCCCCCTGCTTGAATTTTATTTTCATTGTTTTTTCCATCTTCATATAAGGAATAAAAATTGAAAAAACGTTATATGGTTTTTCCTGTTGAGATGTACGTTTGATCATATATATTACACATGGAGCAAAAAACAATATTCTTAACAATGTTCATGTATTTCATTGATATTCAAATCTTAGTTTTGATGTTTTGTTTGCATTTCATATTCTATGATTGTCTAAAGAAACAATCTGCTTATTTATTGCTGTTGTCGCGTGTGTTACGATAAAAAAAAAATAATAATAAAAGAGCGAACGTTGCTGTTTCTTGTGAAACCTTGAATTTTCTCTTACAAGATCATTTGCTGTCATTGCTTGTTGATGTGTCATTCTCTGGTGTTGAATGAAGCGTTAAATTTGGTTTAAAGGAAAAGGTAGTTTTTTATGAACAAAAAAGACGCTCATTGTATTGTTCATTTTACACAATTTCCTTCACAGATCTAGTTCTCTTTCAAAAATGATATACCACTTGTATATAGTTTTGTTTTCATTCGATGTTGTTCTTTCAATTTTCATGCCTTGTCATTTCAGTGTTATAAATCGGAGATAATCGGGGAATGTTATAATTTGATTTGCCGAAAATTTTCATTTTCTCTAAATTTCAGTTTTACAGCTCTATTCTGCCCTATAATAATATTCTTGCTGTAATTTCTGATTCTTCTCCTTCGCCGAAATGATGGTGGGGTCAGAAAGGTAGTTTGTAAACTGGGGAGATAATTCTTTCGATAATATATTGTATTAATAGGAGGATGACCTTGGCGACAAAAGTTGTTACCAAATATTGCCAAGTTGGCACCAGACAGTTAGGCAACATTTATCGACTCACATAGCTTTTATGAGTAGCCCGTCATGACCCGTTGCATTTATAAATTCAATAATTCAAGAAGAATGTATTAAAAATATATAGCGAGGAAGTATCAATCAGATCTATCAATTTGTGTTACTGACTATGTCATTCGGGTGCGAATTACAAGAGATATTTTTTCCTAATTGGAACAGTAACGGTTAGTGATGACAAATAGTATTAAAGTAGCGACCATTTTATGTGTGAAACTCCTACTCTTAAACTATGTTATATCAGTAGCAGTGGCGTAACGTACACCCCCGCATTGTGGGGGAGCCCTGGGACTCTAAGGGGCCCAAAGTTTGACTGACGCTAAGTACGTATTTGGGCTTGGAGCCTTTAAAATTGAGTTTGCAAGGGGGGGGCTAATATTCTCCGTTACGTCACTGGTTAGTAGTGTCTTCCGAGCGAAAAATATCCAAAAAAACGATTGTTTCTAGACGATTCGGAAGCTGAGTATATTTTGTGCAAAACAAACATGATTCAGCATATTGTTTGATCTATCACGAACTTTGTTATGTTATAAAAATATAATTATGCTCGTCACCTTGCTACTAAACACAAATCGTTCAATGACACTTTTCACCAAAGATCTCTCACAAGAGGCGATAAATTGGCTTACTTCTTATGTACTATTTGATATATTCAGTACACACAAAGATCAATTTCAGAAATAAAAAAAACCTTTCCAGAGCCCTTAGATTTTACCTGCGTCCGACGTATTGGAACATATCACAAAGCATGTTTGTGATATTGTAATTGAAAACTTAAATTATACTACAAGTTTTAACTTGGCTATTTTTATATTTAAACGGAAGATCAGATCAGATTTAATTGTAAATCAGAATAATTCATTCTAAAGAAAATTATGTTAAATCTCTCTAAGGTTTCTTTTTTCACTATTTTAGTTAATTTTATGTGACATACTCTACTGAACTTTTCAGTGACTGTCCTATAATAATAATAAAAACTGATTTCTTTTTTGTATTTTGATTGTGTGTGTGTGTAATAAATCAAAAAACAAAAGATATAAAAATTCATTTATAGTCATCAATTGTTTTCAAATTTGTTATAATTATGAATTGCTAATTTGTAATAGAAAATAATTTGTCATATGAAAAAAAATCATAAACTATTCTTGAAATATTTAGTCCGGAAAAAAGTAATTATATTTATATATTTTAAAAAAAAACATTCAATTTTTTTCTTCTACTTTTTAGTCATCCATTAAAGCCAGAGAACCTCTAGATTTACGATGGCAATTTTGAATTTGAATATGTTAGTCACTGTGCTGTTCTTTAGCGGAAGTAGTCGTTAGGGACAATGTTTTGTCTATTAGAAGAGAGCCCTAGGTTTAATTTATAATAAGCAATTTAGCTCTACTAGACAATGGATTTAACAATTAACTATTTTATAAAGTTAAAAAAAAAAAATTCAAGTTACTACTTGATGATTTGAAATGAAGCTATCAGTTCCTTATGCGTTTTGTGAACTCGAGCTTTCATGTATTGGTCATAGGCAATATATTGTGTGAAACGACTTTTTTCCTACCTTTTGAAAAGCATCTACGAATTCAGTTTTTCAGCGAAAAAAAAATTCTTTGTCTTACCCAATTCTCTTCTGGCCACGCCAATAAACCCCGTGCTGGAGATGAATCTTGGCGGGCGTGTCATGAGTTCGAGCTTAGTGCCACTGAAGACGCGCCGTGTAGAGGAGCTGATGCACATTAATCTGTCGAGGCTCAAAGTCCTCCCGTTAACTTGGTGTGGAAGTTCGGAGGAGAAGGGGAGGGTACCAGGTCAGTTGTCGCGCGTCCCTGCCACCTGTCATGGTCCGTTGCTAACAGCTCTCGTGTTATTTTTTCGTGCGACCTTGAGAGAATCGCCAAATATATTACGAGTTTTGGCAACTTATTTCGTTTTGAATTTGCAGTCAGCC